>OMNZ01029419.1:0-12729 GCA_900303255.1 Lesueurigobius sanzi
GGGACGGGGAGGCAGGGGGGGTGAGCAGGCTGCACGGCAGATTAAGTGTGACATAATGCTCATGGCTGCTCACAATCCTCAGGAAATCAAGCCGGAGCGACTCCAGCGTGGGGTTTTGGAGATTGTAGAGCTTTGTTGACACCTACAAAACGTGAGAATATAACGAGGCAATGAATTGAACGAACGTATGCATTTGAGAAAGCGCATGCAAAATGTTTACCTGCTTCCAGTAGGCTCTTATTAAAGTGAAAACAAAGCCCCTGTCCATCACTGAGAGAAGATCGTTTAGGAAGAAGGCCAGACTGGTGTTAAGTCTCTCCACAAGCTCTAAATCCTGGTTAAATACAACAGAGAACCGCATTATTTTGAGGGAAGACTGTTCTAAAGGGTGGGCGATATATATAAAAAGCTTATAGTTTAAGATTGATGTTTCTTGTGATTAATTCTTTGTGGTTGCCTATGAAAACCCGCAAAATGTAATGTTTTGTCTTGGTTTATGGCTTATATTTCTGTAATTACAGGGCTTTTACACATGAAACAAAAACTGTTGCAAAGTTCAATGGGCCTCATTCATGAATATTTTCTACAACAAGAAAATCTGGTCTAGGTCTAGATCTGATTCACAAAGCGTTCTTAAGAAGACAAAACTCTTCTTAAAGAGTGATGACCCAAATTCATGAACGTGACACTGAGAACACCACTCCTCTCATTATCAGGACATTTACATTATATTGACTATTGACTATGTAAATAAAAAGACACACCTTCTAAACCTCCATATATGGGCATGACAAGAGCATGAGGCAGTACTCATTTACATTTAATATTTGTATGCTACTATTTTTTAAATGTTACTCTTATTGTAAATAGCCTCCTGTATTTTGGCTAAAATCCCCTCCTCTGATTATGACGTGTTTGAACCTGCCCAGAGCAGCAACTAACGAGTTGCAGCTGTCATGACAGTCTGATTCATACAAACTACTGTACCTCTGCTCTTTACCACCTCCTGAGTGTTCTTAGGATTTGTTCTTCCAGAAGAAGTCTTCAGGCTAAGAAGAAATCATTTTCAAGTAACCAATACCTTCTGAAAGCGAGACACGATGTCTCCAGCGATGGTGCTGACCAGGGCGGTGATGTCATCCATGAAGCGCTCTGGGAAGCGGTGTTTCCGGGGCGACTCCAAGCGGTCAGTGAAATAAAGGTGATGGATAATGCTCTTCACCTGAGACAAAGGCACAAACAACCCATCAGTGAAGTGTAGTGACAACGATAGGACTAGTAGTAGTAGTAGTAATAATAGTCTACCATCAGTTCAAAGAAGAACCAGGCCTGTTGGAGGGCGCCCTCACGGACACTGCCGCTGCTCACAACCCACTGCAGAGCCAACTCCTCGTGAAAGAGCTGGAGAAAGAAGACGCACAAGAGACACGAGAGGACAAAATAAACTGCATTAGAACTAGAGCTAGACGCCAACATTGTTATTTCATTAAGATTTTCAAAACACTTTTTGAATTCTAAATCTAAAATGTATAAATAATCCAGATTAGTATTATGCATAACAGTGTATGTTTGTGCAGGGTCTCAGTCGTTCAGGCCATAGTAACAGAGGATTTAACAATAGTCATCTGGACTAGGTTATTTAATTAAACTTAAAGGTAAACTGCGTAACATTTTGGATTATACTGTTGTCACAAATACAAAACACGCTCCCCATGACCAGCTAGACACAGAAAATGCTATTTATTGCAATGGGTAATCAAAGAATGGATTTGGATAAGGACCTACTGTAACCTATTTAAATCTCAAATGTGGCTGCCTTTAGCCAACATCTCCATGGAGCCGAGCTGGAGACGTCCCGCTCCCAGTAAAGTTACAAGTCAGGTCCTAGGAGAGGTGAGTCGCTCACAGCGAAGGCACATGTCTGTTTGTTCTTTTTTTTTTTAAAGTATTTTAATAAAATAGATGCTTGTATTAATTATTGGGTGAAACGCATGGACCGTGGTGAAATGTTACGAGGTGTACCTTTAAAGATGTTTCACCTCTGATTTAAATGTTAGTGTCATGTCTAACAGATAGAGCAGTATCTGTGCTGCTCCTCAGACCTAATGATCTTCAAAAGAATCCTCTTGAATAACAGGTGAAACATCTTCAACTAAATGAACCAAGTCCAGATCAGATGACTACTTTTAAAACCTTTGTGTGCAGTGTACATAAATGTAATACTCTGCTTAAGTACTTTCTTTTTGATCAGACCAGTTTAGGTTTTTCTGCATACCTGACAGTTTTGATTTCTGGATAAAAGAGGCTATTGAAACTCGGAAACGTTCCCCCGGGACAGTAAACCGGGATGAGGGGGCTTTTTTGCTTTCACACACCTGGGACACTGTACTGAAGAAGTCGGACTGCAGATGGCGCTATGGGAAAACAGCGCCAAAGACTGTATAAATCAGCTGACAAGACACGTCACAGTAACATCATGTGACCAACTCTGAGGAAGATTGCAGGAAGTGAGCAGTCGAAACTGTCAGGTCTGCAGAAAAACCTAAACTGGTCTGATCAAAAAGAAAGTACTTGAACAGTTTACCATTAAAAGACCAAAGAAAGTTTTTTGGACTAAATGTAATAATGTAATGTAGGTTACACCAATACAGTATGTAAGTGATGAAAAGTCAAACACTTGTTGTTAAACCAATGTGGAAAATACCCCCAAATGCAGGTCCAAAACACCAAGTCAATATTATAAACATAGAAAAAAGCATTGTTGATGCAGTAGCCCACTTTAGCTCGAGTGACGTAGTACACTCAAAATGCTGCCATGCAAACCACAATTGTTAGTTAAAAAGCTGTTATTGGAATGCAGTATTTGGTTCATCGTAGTGTGCATTATTAAGGTCAAATCAATTACGAGACTCTGGCTAATACAGTCAAACATTCATTGTATTCTTATATTGTATACATCAATTGGTGAATGCAGTTTGTAACATTATGCTGCGTCTTTTACACCATCCTCCAGCGTGGGGTTCATGTTCATTAGTGTGCGACAGACACGTAAAGGACAGCAGTTCAGTTGACTTTGTGTTAGCCAGACCCCAGCAAACTGTCAAACTTAGACACATACAGTAACTCTGGGTAAGAGGCAGATTATCGAAAACATTCACCACAGCTGCACAGCAATCAAACACAACACCAACCATTCCACAGCACAGACAAGACAAGAGTGAGAGGAGGCGAAAAAAAACAAACAATTGGGCAGGTTTGTCTCCTCCCCCAGTGCAAGAGGCTCTACCTTTTTTGTGGGCAACCGTCCTGTTAAAGTTTGCAAGAAACTGGCGCTCTCAGTGTGCGAAGACATGCGATTGCCACAGCGCTCCATGGCCTATGGGTGGGATGAATGAAGGTGACAACAGGTTAGTGGAGGCGCAACGGAGCGTGGAGCTGCACCTTTTTCCTCAGGAAAATGTGTCTGCCACTGTCACCCACTCGCACATGGATACTGCAGTCACACACACACATACAGTATGAACTCGACAGACAAACAAGTACAGGACAATGCAAAAGCTAGAAACTAAACTAGCTCACACTTTTATGTTGGTACACATTAGTATGTTGACTAAAACTAGAATCTAACTTTTAATAGTCCACTAAACAACACAATGTTAAGGCAAAATGGAAAAAATAAATAAGATGAAATGGGAGGAAAAGAGACCTAAAGGATAATTTGGACAGAATTAGACAGAACAGGTGAGCGGGGTCACTTTCGCACACACACAGGTGGACCATGCACCAGTGAAACAGGATGCTGTGGTTAGTGTAAATTCATGCATATGCTCGGTGAGGATAGGGTTAGATGAGGATGAAAAGGTTTAGGAAGAATAAGTTGTGAAAAGGTAAGGAACTAAAGTCTAAAATATATGAAAGGCAAGATCTAACATCACTTTTTCTCTCTGAACAAATACGACTGTATTTGATTGTTTTGGGGATTTCCAGCTGATGTAGTAATTACAAATATGAATTAAACAAGAAAGAATATAACAAAAACATGCAGTTTTGAGAGAAAAAAGATTGCTAGATCTTGTGAAGGCTCCTGGCTAATGTGAGCGATCTACTGGGAACGTCCATGACAATGGTCATTGAAAGTCTGAAACTGCTCAAATGAATATCACAATACTTTGAAGTATTTGCTGTTTTCTTTGTATCATAAGTGCACTATGTGTTTTAAAAAATATACTTAAAGAATTACAATTTTATTATTGCACATACAAAGAAGCCAAATCTTCAAATTTGCCAATATCCCTTGAGCATGGTGATGGTGAGGAGGTCTAGCTGAAGTGGAGGAGGGGCATTGGTAAAACCACCTGCATGGTTTCTGGAGCAGACCCAGGGCTGGATCCCCAGGGCTCACTACAGCCCATGGAGTGCACCCACGAGTTGGAGCGGTCTAAACCCTATAGGGTCAGACACACAAGGCCAGGCAGCAAACAGGGGAATGAGCGAGCAGCAGAAGGAGGAGGAGGGAAGCAATAATTACAGGTTAAACAGGGTCACAGGTCACAACGCTGGAAGACACCAAGGCCCAGAAACATTAGCTGAAAGTTATTTCATTTCAATAGCAATAGAAAAATAAATAACCTTGCTGTCAAATGGAGGAGGTAAAATTAGCAGAGGGAACAAGTGGTTGCATTCAATGTAACAGGGTTATAAATTAATTTACACAAAAAGTGTTTAACAAACCACAAATTAGGCACAAAAATAGTAGACCAAACCATAAAAGAACAAAGGTCCCAGAGGGACAGAGAAGTGACTTATATGAGACTATTGTACTGTATCATGGAAACAGCATCTGTTTTGTCAAACATCACAGTAAAACTACATCACGCTTTTCACAAGCTGTCCACACTGTAAGTGTGTGGCCGGCTGCTGGGACAGGGCTTAGAGATAAGATGTCCAGGCCACATGTTTACATATTGGCAATAGGGTTTACATGCAGATAAAATAGTTCTCAGGGTCACTGAGCACATGCAAGGCCTCTGACATGAAGTAGGTTAAAAACGATACATTTAGTACATTCAACTTTATCAGCGTGTCTAAAATACACCACTAAGTCAATAAGACCGCTGGACTAATGTGATAAATATTTAACTGACCCACGTGCAAATTGGATGTGAAGAAAGCGATGCTGAAAATATCTCGGGGCGTACCTTGCTGCCAATGATTGAGCGGACCTCGTCGTCAGGAGAGGTGGGGGTGCCGGAGATGTCGGGGTTACTGTTGCTGAGGCTGCGGGAACGGTTCAGGTTCAGACTCGCCGGCCGCACAGCTGAGCGAGCCATGGTGGCATAGTGCATGGAACCTCCCAGTCCCCCTGGGCCTGAGAACACACCAGGAAACAACAGTCAGCACATTGAACAGCAGTGTTCATGTCCTCCACTAAATATTTCAATATCATTTTAGTCATATTTTTGATTACTAAAATTCGACTAAAGAAGGAAGAAGTAACTGAAAACATGTGAACTTCAGGGACAGTTTGAATTCACAGCCAAAGGAACAGGTCTGTGCTTTGTTTATGTGGTAGAAGCTCAATGAAGCACAGAATATTGTTAGCATACAATAACATGTGTGGACTAAATTACTTTTAGATTTAGTCGAGTAACTACACTAAAACAGAATTGTTTGACTGAATCTTAACTAAAACTAAATAGTGGTAAAATGATGACAGTTTTAAAATAATGTTGTAACAGAGTGAAGAATAAATGAAAAGAATGATGCAATGTGAATACCTGTTGAAGATGGATCGGAGTCTGTGGGGCAGGTACAAGAAAATATGCAGAACGTAGATGGAGAAAAGCATAAAACAGAAATGGGGGAAATAAAGAAAATTACAGCATGCATATTAAAACAGTGAGTGAGCATAGGATCAGATGGAGCTACAACATAAAGTTAACAAAGGACACAAATCATAAGGATGTTTGAAAGCCTTGTACGTTTATGCTGAATACCCGGTGAGGGAGAGTTGGGGTCGGTGCTGGGCAGCCGGAAGACATAGTGGATGTAGGAGGACAGCAGGCTGTTGCGGCCGTGCATGTCTTGGCTGGTGTCCAGATATTTATGGAGCCGGTTTACTAGAGACGCCATGACCTCAAACGACGCCTGGCCCAGGTTCACTACGGCAGACATACAGACAAACATAGACAGATCATGTTAGAGCTCAAATTCAGCCTGTTTTGGTTGCACTGTACTTTACGGTAGAGTAATGCAGCTAATGTAAAGGAAATAAAATGTTACCAGGGATAAATAAAGCCAAAAAATGCTATTAACGTTGGTTGTAATTTACAGGCTGTGTCTGAATGTCCACTCTGGCCCTCAACCCATCTGCTATTTAGTAGACTATACAGTGCACTCATACTTTTAAGCACCACGCTGATGCCCTAAAACCATGCCAGAACTGCGCTGTAAAGTACCCTTCTTGTCATGTACCTATCTGTCCAGCTATAACCGGCGGTCGCACCACCATCAGCACCAGTTTGTCCAGGAGCAGGTGAAGGAACCGGACCACGGGCTCCAGCTGAGCCGAGTTGAGGGCCGCGATGCTGGTCTTGAGCTCCGCCTCCAGGCTGTTCTCCATGATGCGCATGTCGCCGATTCGGACCGGGAACATGTGCTCGTCCAGGGCGTGCACCAGGGCAAAGAACTTGTCCAGGTACTGATCCTGAAAGCACAGAGTTGAAAGGGACAGAAAATGAGGAATTGACCAGAGAGGCAAAAGTTTTATGACAAACAGCAGAGCAGAAAATAAAAAGTAACCTTGGCTATTTCTCAGTTTAACAGCAAGTTTGCTCACCAAGTGGAGGCTACAAACCAAAAGATCTACAATCTACAATAGCGCGGCAAAGTCCAGATAACACAAGCTGAGCCAGGAGCAGTGATTTATGAAGGCATTAGTCTCGCTGAGGTTTCGAGCGACCACAGTCAAGTGCACCACACAAGTGCCTCAGAGATGCAGCCGCCTTAGTAAATTACTGCCAAGGTGAACCGTATGAACTGAGGTTAGAGCTGGATTATAACTTTTTAGTCCTCCATGTTTTAATTGAGTTTTTTTTTATTAGTAATCAATCAAAAATACTTATATGTTGAACTACAACCCATATACTTTTCTACGCTGTTGTCCACCAAACAAAAGGAGCAATAGACGGAGATGTGTTTTGTTTCATTCACATATTTGTGAGTACATTTGCATATTCATTCAACTCCATCCACTTGCCACCACCTGCTGACGACATGAGCGCTTCTCTGTGCTTTCAATGTCCACTTTCATTCGGACTGTTCACTTTGACTCTTGAATTATTTCTTGGCAATAGCTGGCTGGCAGCTTTAGTTCCCCCCTTTTTGCTTGAACTGCTTCACTCCTCTCTGTGAAGTCCAGGTGCTTTGTATGTGGCAGAATTTAGGGCTACATGACTTCGGTCCATTTAGTGTTGTGCACCCCATGAACCTGTACTTGAAACTAGTCCACACCGGTGCTTATGGACCAAACTAATGACAGCGTTGAGTCCTCAAAACTTGTTTTTCAGCCATTTTTAAATTACATTTTATGTTTAAGTATTACATGTGAAATATTGATGCTGAATTGTACAAAAGATCTTTAAAAAGTCTTAGCAAAAAATAATTGAGGACACAATATAATATTCTGTAAGTCTGTCAGAGCCGCTGAGTCACTTAAGCACTTTAAAGGCATAACATTTTTGGAAAAACAGAAAAAGCAAAGAATGGATTTGAGGACCTAACCAGGTCCTTTATACCCGCCGCTGTCAGACTGTATAATTCTACTATCTAGCTCTATGTGCAATAACAATGTTTCAAGTTTAACATGTGCAATAACCTCAGTGTTTACGAAACCTGCAATGTCACTTATTAGTCATCTTATTTTTTCATTTTTCTTTACCCAGTGTACATAAGAGATGTCTTTATACAGTTTCCTTTTTATTAATGAATGCTAAGAGACACTTATTTTATTGTTATCATTATTAGCCTTTTTTTTAATTTTTATTTAGCCTTTTTATCCTATTCCAGTATTATTACTACTGTTTGCAAACCTGTTTCTTCCTGATGGCACATTTCCTGACTTTTTCAGGTCTTAGGAGAGGTATGCTGCTCACAGCAAATCTAAATTTTGTTAATTTTTTTGATATTTTTCAACAATAAAACATATCTGGAATAAAATAAATGCATGAATTTTATTTTATTTATTTATAGGGTGAAATGTTACAGTGTACAGTTGCGCTCAAAAGTTTACATACCCTGGCAGAATGTACTTATGCATTCAAATAATATGAATGATAACACAAAACCTTTATTTCGCTCATGGTTAGTGGTTGTGTGAAGCCATTTATTGTCAAAAAACCTGTTTGTTTACGCTTTTCAACTAGAAACTAGCCAAATGTCCCTGATCAAAAGTTTACATCTTGTGCATCTTGAAACAAACATACATTTTGTCAGAGTCCTGTATTTCAGCTGATGTGAGTGTTTCTTTGCTCCTGAACAATTTTCCTGGCAGTTGTTGAAGGTCATGTAAACTGTACCTTTCAATCACTTTCAAGCACCTTTTTATATGACTTTTATTATTTTAACTTCTGTTTTTATTATTTATTGTAATTGTCATCAAACTGTGAAGCACTTTGAGCTGTTCGAGTTGTAAATGTGCTAGAGAAATGAAATGAAATGGACATTGACATAATTACCTGTGTGTGAATGGTGGACACAGCCACTACCTCCACATTAAATACACCTCGATGGTTATCCACCCACTTCATTCCTGGAAGGGGAACCTGAAATACAAAGAAAACTTCAAAATGCTTGTAAATCTTTCAAAAGTAATGACGCAACTGTAATAAATAATTATAGAGTACATAATCAAACTCATTTAAAGCAGCAAACTTACATCAGGGGAGAGTACAGAGTAGGACTGAGGAGGTTTTTCTAGAGAGACAGGCAGGCAAAAGTTCCCTGTCCTCAGACGCCCACTCTGCAACATGGGGATCCACTGGAGAACAGGAGATCAGACAGGGAATATTAGAATTACGAACCAATTAAAAAGTATTACCAGTAGTGAGGATATTTTAAAAAGTTCCTACCGTATAACCCACGGGTGTCTCCAACGGTGTGTTTTGCTTCTGTTGACAACTGACGTGGTAAAAGGTGAACAGGATATGGTGGTGGTCAGACAAAGATGCAGGAAGCTTGATTTTGACTTCTTCTGAAAAGTCTGGGGATCTGAGAAAAGAGGGTGAATATGTAAATGTATTAAGTAGAAAATCTAAAAACGTCTCGCATATTACATGACAAAATGTTTTATGCATTTGTTTGGAGGAAAGATTTCACCTTGGAATTCATTAAACCTAAACATAAGGGAAACTATGCAACAACTGCATAACGTCCCACAAGACTGTAACGGTCCAAGTTGGACGACTCGCACAAGACAACAGCGAAGCCACAAGATCAGTGTCCAAGTTTAGAAACCATGTGAGGTCCACCATAAGTGCAGCACATGTACAGTAGGAACACAGTGTATTATTAACTCTTTGCCTGCCAAAGTTGTTTCTCAGCTCAACCCCCTTCCCTGCCAGAGGTTTAGCCATTTTTTAACAATGTTTGCAGTCTTCTAACTAAAATTTGTGCTACAGTGATGATCAGTAAATATTGGATACCAAAACCTCTTCTTTCATTTAAAAAAATGATTGAAGCTCTATTTTAATCCATTATTTTTGTATTCACTGATGAACGGAACGAGGGCAGTTTTAGTCACAGACAGCCGTTTGGAGACAAAAAGCTGAGATAATTGCACTTTTATAAAAAGTTTACATTTTCATTTCATTCATTTTCAATAATTTTGGACAGTCATTCTGGTCAAATCTATTTACTATTTTGTGTTGGCAACAATAAAACAACATTTATTTAGATTTTAAAGCTGTGAGGGAGTTTCACATGTCCAAACTAAATCTGTCCAATTTTACATTTTCCTCATAATTTGTCTTAGACGAGGCTAAACATAGACATATTATAGCTCTTTTTTTTCAGGGCAGAGCTGTCTGTTCATCTAAAGGGTTACTGAATTATTTTACAGTACTATATGAACGTGTGGACAACAGTGGAACTGCAGGTGATTTATGCGTTTTCAAATGGAGATAAACCACAGAAAGGTCAAAAACGGCCTCAACTTCTACATTTAGGAGAGAAAATTGCTCAGTCTCATATATTAGCACAGGGAATAATATTATTTGAGCACAAGTCTGAAACAAATCTGCCCATTCATTGTCTGCCGGTAACAGCGGCTTTCTCCTCCCTCTCTCCTCCGTGAGAATCAGCTCAGCTCTGTGCACTCTTCCTATGGGCTTTTCCCATGCATCTCTCCTGTGTGTGCGTGTACCACTTGATCTTAAATTATTTTAAATGACTTCCTCATGGGTCTGATGCTGAAGGCATTGTGCACGGGGGGCGCAAGTCCTGCCTCTGTACTGTAATAGCAAAAGGCGCAAATGACGAGAGTCTTGTCATGGGCAGGGAACGGCTTGGAAAGTTTCGACAATAATTCTCGTCATTGGCAGGCAAAGAGTTAAGCTGCAGAAACTAGGAACAAATGCTTTCTGTGTTCATTTACAATAACTTTAAAGTTGTCTCATTTCTTTTAACTTTTAATTCAATGATTGTTTGTTTTAGTCCAGATTAAAGCACAGTAATAGTAATACATCTTTAACTATAGGCTGTTTGGGAGATTAAAATATATATATTTACTACAAATTAAATCAGTAATCATATCGGTTTATATATATTTGCTACCAGTTTTTGCAACCTCCTTCGAAATTCAAAAATCCACATGGGTCAGGCCCTACAGTTCTCTTCATGTTTTTTTGTTTGTTACTCTATATCTAAATATCTGAAGATCAAGCCCTAATTTTAGTCTTCATGAATTACTTCCTGTGATACATTTTGTACAGGTTAATTAATTTTAGCCTTGACAAAATGACCCTTCGTGACAGATGACAAACCGCGGGATATCGTAAAACATTTATGATGGTGATAAAATATTTGACACTCCTCAGCCACTACAGGTTAAGGAAACTTGTGGCAAGGACATAAGATCGCATACAAGAATTGGACCAGAAGACTCGTTAAATCTCTCAATGCTTCGTTCATTTAGACTGAAGGACAATACTTCACCTGTACGGAGTTGCAGCGGCTCAAGACCTACCCTCCATCTGATCTATGTAATTTTGTTGTACATTGTATAATGACAAAATAAAAGCGCTTTACCTTTACCTTTCCTATAATAAGGGTACATGAATGAATGCATAAGTCATGATTAATTACTCATGAATATTAATGTGCCCCTTAAACTAAAGCGATGCAGCTTTTATAACCTACAGTAAAAGATGAACCTATGTTTTAAGAGAGCAATTACACACAGAAGAACAAACAGAGCTAAAATTCCTAAAACTTCACTCAATTCCTTGAAATTGTGTTCATATCTTTATATTTAGTTTACACTCTCTTATACAGTATAAAGTATATATATTATACATACCTAAGGTGTTCAAAGAAGTTTAGAAAGGTCGAAAAATGCGGAATATTGATCAAGTGATACCTGTATGTCACGTTTATGATGGTCTGTACAGTATATTCACTCATCTTTGTCATTTTTAAAAGCATTTGAATTATTATTTTATCAGGGATCCTGGTTTTGCTATTTGATATTATACCACCTTTGATAAAGCACAGCTAAGTATTAAACCTGTTGCTTTAGTTGAAGGGGCACATTTATAATGAACTCATGATGAACTAATGATGACTTTGATAGTGCTCTAAGTTTATAGAAAGGTACAATATGTCCTTGCCCTTCATCAGTATCTTCTTCACAAATAATTCATCATGAACAGGATTAATTACTCATGATCATTAATGAGTTTATTGCTTAATTTACTAACTAATTAACTCATGTTAATTAATGATGAATTCATCATGACTCATGCATAAATTCATCATGAATTACCGTATTTTCCAGACTCACACTTTTTTGGGGAAATCTATTTTACAAAATCCAAAACCAAGAACAGACATTTCATCTCGAAAGGCAAGTTATAATAATCACAATAGAATAGAGAACAACAGGCTGAATAGGTGTACAGTAAAGCTTGGTTTTAAAAATTGATTAATCGTTTTGAGTCGATTTTCCTATATCTACGCAACAACATGTCATCGAGTTTTTTGCATTCAGGCTTTAAAATGAGCCCAGCCATATTCTTCTAGGCCTCTGGGGGGCGGTGTAATGTTGCATTGAAAATTCGTGTCCAAAAGGCACTTTACAAAACTGCTGACTCTGCACTTTACACAATCACCCAGGGATTCAAAACAGTACGAGGTAAAACTTGTTTTGTTTTTTGCCTCTGTGTTTAAATAGAACCTGGAGTTACATTTGTGCAAAAATGAGCACATCTATGGGGTAACATTTGGTGCAAAAATATGGAGAATAAACACAGATGGCACACTATAGAAGGTCAGGTTTATAGCCTTTTGTGTTTATAGAAGCATAAAGCTGCATTTGTTCTACTGAGAATGTCTACCATATCCAAGTAAAATTGGTGCTGTGTGATATCCTTAACTGAATAGAAAATCCAAGTGACATGAGAATCAGTGCGAAAATAACATGTGAAATTATATATTTTAATATATAATAAGAAT
>OMNZ01029419.1:16864-37873 GCA_900303255.1 Lesueurigobius sanzi
TTACTTAGAGCAACATAGCTGACATTTTTGTTCTGGCCTTTTCAGGATGTGATTGAAGCCCAAGAGAAAACAATCACAAATCTACTGGAAGCGGTTAAGGAGCAACATGATCAGCTTGGCAACCAACAACTCAAGATCAAAAACCTAGAGGAAAAGGTACATTTCTTGCATATCCATTTGACTGTACTATTACCCGTTGTCAAAAACACTAACTCAAATATTGATTCCTTGCAGCTCAGCAATGACAACTTCCAAGATACAATAGAAAAGTCAATGGAGACTGACCCTTCATCTCCAGATATGTTTGAGTATCTGACAGGCAACTCGACCGGTAAGAAGACTCTAAACTCAATATATGTTTGTGTTGACTATATTTTACTTAAGTCATTTTGTTATGTTATTTCTCAAGATCTTCCAACGGACTGCAGTGAGCTGTACGACAAAGGGGAGGTGAACAGTGGCGTCTATGTAATCAAGCCTAACCACTCGGAGCCATTCAATGTTTACTGTGAAATTACATCAGGTGAGTGAGATTTGAGCAATGTGGGCAATTTCAAGTGTTTGTAATACTCGTGAAAACTCTAAAAAGGTTAGAAGTTAGGCAATGCACAACTTAAGTTTACTGCATGTGAACCATTCAATATATTTGTCCTGAACAGATGGAGGTGCAACTGTCATTCAGCGGCGAGTCGATGGCTCGGTGGATTTTGACCAGACATGGGAGAAGTACGAAACGGGCTTTGGAAATCTTGAAAGTACGTATATTTTCAAGATTTCTGGTAATGCACTAGGGCTGGGTACTGTTCAATTTTATGGATTACATTACTTGGTTTATTTAAGAATTCTATCTTTGATGAATCAATTATTGCTTGAAAAAGAATATTAATGTTCATAAATTTGACAAAAATGTAGATCCAGTACCAATTTAAAGTGTACCTGAATTTTTGTTCACATTATTTGCTTTTATTGTTTGTGAATGTATTTATAAACAAGTTTCAGGCTCAAAAAAGCTAACAACTTAACTATGCATGCTTTATACATTTGTGGCCACGTTTACATACCCTTTTAATTTATTGCCCATTTTTTGTAGAATATGAATGATAACACAAACATATTTTTTCCACTCATGGTTAGTGGTTGTGCAAAGCCATTTATGGCCAAAGAACTGAGTTTACTCTTTTGAAATCATAATGAAACAGAAACTACTCAAATATCCCTGATCTAAAGTTTACATGGCATTCAACAACTGCCAGGAAAATTGTTCAGGAGGAAAGAAAAACTCACTTCACCTGAAATACAGGACTCTCTGACAAAATTTAACTCTCTGAAAAAAATTATGTTTGTTTCAAGATGCACAATATGAAAACTTTTGATCAAGGACATTTAGCTAGTTTATCTAGTTTATTTTATTTTATTTTTTTTTTACAATAAATGGCTTCACGCAACCACTAACCATGAGTGTAACAAAGGCTTTTGTGTTATCATGCATATTCTATGAAATGCATAAGTTTACATAAGTTAGACTCAGGGTATGTAAACTTTTGGCCACAACTGTATTCAGCTTTGTAAACAGTTATTTTACTAAAAGAGGGGAAAAAATGTCCCACTATATCAGGTGGGACAGGAGACCAGCCATAATAATAAAATAAATAAAATATAGCCAGCTAGCTTGCCAAACCGCTACGTTTACAATGTGTAAGAGGACCTACCTACAAATCCTAAATCTCTTCTTTAAAACCCAGGGGATTATTGGCTGGGGCTGCAGAAGTTCTACAACGTTGCACAACAGGGAGCCTACATCCTGCGTGTTGACCTGGAAGACTGGAGGGATGGCAAACACTGGGCAGAGTATCGATTCTCGCTGGACGGCCCCCCCACGCAGTACACCGCTCATCTCAGACATTCTGCCGGTGACCTGGCCGACGCTTTCACCAACCTCACCGGCATTCAATTCTCCACCAAAGACGCGCCCAGTGACAACAACCGAAACTGTCCCCGCCATTACACAGGTGAAGTGTTGATTTTGACAAGATATTTTAATTTGGTTTTGTCTGACGAAAGTAATCTTTGTGTCATTTAGTTTTAGTCACACAATTCTTTTAATATGGAAGATTTTTTGTGTCATCACATTGTGAATTTTAAATCTTGTGGACATGTTGGAAAGTTTTTATCTCCAAACTGCAGTTCAGTGTTTTACATTCAAAATGAAAATTTCACCATTTACATATTGACATTATTTTTCAATGCACTTCAATTCAGAGTGAAATTCGCAGTGAAAAAATCACAGTAAACTTCCTGGACATCAAGACCTGAGCAATCGATCCTGGAGACAAGGAGATACAAGAGGTTTCCTATTGGTCGATGTCTTTTGTGCGCGGGATTAACAAATGAGAAAGGTGTTGAGTTCAGTAAAAGCTGAACATTTTGATTGGACCTTGAACTATTTCCCGGTGAACAAGAAGTTGGTTTTGAGTCACTCTGGATCGATTGCTCAGGTCTTGATGTCCAGGAACTTACTGTAACTGTGAATTTTTCACTGCGAATTTCACACTCTGAATTTCTTCTGTTGAATTTTAGAGCTTGAAATGTATTTTATATTGAATATTTTGAGGGCGAATTTTTCTATTTTATTTAATTTTTCCTTCAAATTTTAAACTTTGATGTATTGAAAAATAATAAAGCAAATATTCAAAAGGTGAAATTTTAATTTTCAATGTACTGAGAATTTTGGAGAAGTTTGGAGACAAAAAAATTCAAACATGGTTTATCAGTGTAAAAAAAAACATAAAATTCAAAGTCATTTAAATTTACAATGTGATGACACAAAAAATCTTCCATATTTTAATCAATAGAAATTCCATGTAAATTAAGTCAACTAAATATGAATTAAAATTTAGTCAACTTTAGTATACATACATAACTATATTCTGTGCTTCTTGGGAGCTTCTCCCACATGAACAAAGCACAGACCTGTTCATATCACAGTGAAATTAAATGATAGGACGCTCTTTCAAACTGTTACTGAATGTTTTAAGTCCCAATCTGTTTTCTTTTCCAGAAGATTTTAGTCATAGTTTTAGTCTCATAAACTACTCCTAATTCAGTTTTAGTCTAGTTTTAGTCATCAAAAATATGAAAATCAGTCTAAAATTCTGACAAAATATTTTAGTTGACAAAATATATATGGAAGTAAAACAAGTGGAACTGCTATAATATTATGGGTATTATAGGTTTTTTTTGAATAGAAATAGAAATAGAAATCAATATTTCTGTTCTAATATGCAGCAGTGTGATACCGAAATCAGATGAATTTATTTTGTAACATTCTTTGACTTTGTTTTGAAAAATATAAAGACTTACACTGAAATTGACCAAACTATTCAGACCCTACAACAATTGCAGATCCACACAATTGCTCTCCATCAAAGTAGTGCTGTTTTTTATTGTTTAGGTCGGTGTGATCAATTCAAATGGCTATACAGGGTTCCCACTCTTAACGTGAAATGATTTTACAGGTAATTTCCAGAATTTTCCATGGGATCTAAAAGTCCTCTCTCCCCTCCTCACTCACCAGCGGCCCCTGTGGATGCAAGCTAATAATGGCTAAAACCTGTAGGTTTTGTACTTAGACATGTAAAGCATATGTTTTCTTGGGAACATAGTAAAAAGGGGGGTTCGGGGGTCCTCCCCTAGGAAAATTTTGAAATAGAAGATACCTTTTCCTGTGTTCTGGATCAGAATGGGCCAGTCTTTAGTCTGGTGTGGTGAGTAAAGTATCGCTGACATTTTTTAAATACAGAAAAGCAAAGGGAAGAGAAATATTTTCAAGGACAAAATATGTTTTTCCAGGACATTTGACATTTTTTGCCATTGTCCATGCGTTTTACATGACTAGAAAAAAGGTAGATAATTTTCCAGGTTTTCAAGGTGGGAACCCTGCTATAACACAGACTCATTTGAATTGTTTTCAGAATCAATAAAGAACTATCTTATCTTTTCTTAATCAGATTCAACATAATAACACTGAGCTATATCACGCTGTACACATCACAAGTTATAACCAACGTGCCTTGCCCTTAGGTGGTTGGTGGTTTGATTCCTGCGGCGAGACCAACCTGAACGGAAGGTACTTGTGGCTGCGGGCCAAGGGACGCTCCATGAGAAGGAAAGGCATTCACTGGAGGCCAAGCACTGGACCGTCGTTTTCACTCAAGACAACAAAGATTAGCATACGACCAGCCCCTTCTGCGAGCCAATACTGACACACCCCCCCCTTCCACTTCTGAACGCTAGGCAGACCGAGCTCACTGCACAAACCGGCTCGATAGAAATAGGTGCTAGAGCGTATTGTAGCGATGTCGTTAGTTTATACCAACCAAAAACACATTGATAGATGCGGTCCATTCCGGATTGTGAAACTGGTGCTGACCAATAAGTAAGTGTCACAAGAGGCTGAACTGTAGCGATGATGCAACTGCGTCACCCGGGTCAATAACCTACTGGATTCAACGCAGCAGGAGCGGTGTAGCTGTAGTTACGCAACATCTGCCCTCACGTACAAAACGAAGACATGTCGAAGAACCCCATTTCAAAGCTAGCAACTGCATGGCGGCGACTGTGCTTGTACAGAATCTAAAATCGCTTTGGCTATGTATATACATTGGTGAGCTTCTCTGCTTTTCTAGGAATTGAATATGTTTTATGGCATTTGCATGTTTTCGGGAGCTCTGTATAAAGCCACAGATTGTCTCTTAATAATCTTACTGCCTTAATCATGTTTTATGTATTTTCCTTGACCTTTATTGTATTGTTTCATGATGGAGGGCTGAGGGGAGGTTCCTACTCTTCATCACGTCATAACGAACACTATTTTATACATTTTAACAGCGCACTGACTCTCATTTGTTATTATTTTTTTACTGTGTATTTAAATTTTCACAGTGGTGTAAGACATGTGCTTATATTGCTAGAAAACAGTCATAACATTGTATTTTGAGTCATATTGACTTTTGTTTTAGTATAACTTCAATAACTGTACTGTAAATGTCTCATACTGTCATCTACAATTAGCAGAAGTTACTTGATAGTATATTAAGGATATTCAAACAAACAAATAAATGATTTCTGATGTCCAGTGCTCAAAGTATGTGAACAGCTTCATTTAATGTGTTTAAGGACTTGCAATAATAAGGTTTGGTGACTCCAGCAAGAACTAAGATCTTAATATGGATTAAAAAATACAACAACTACATGATATTTTATTTATCTGCACGGTAGCTTGGATGTTCTCCCCGTGTCTGCGTAGGTTTCCTCCAGGTGCTAAGGTTTCCCCTACCACTAAAAACAATGCACAATAGATCAGGATGAATGAGAGTGTGTTGCGAGTGTGGGACAACGGTTGGAAATTAGCCTAAAGCTGCCCACACACTACAGGATTTAAAATCTTTTGAGATTTAAAATCTGTTCACAGACCACACACACTTAAGGACAGACATGAGGACACACATACACTACGAGGAGTCCCACCACAGATCATGCCATGAGAGAAAGTTTTTATTGAGCCACGCCTCCTCAGACTCAGAAAGACTAAAAATCTGGCTAAAAATCCTGTAGTGTGTGGGCAGCTAAGCTTTAGGCTACAAAACGAAGTGGCGTGTTTACATGCATGGTTCTCATGTGTGTTCATTAACATGCACTGTCCCAACCAAATAAACAAACAAACAAACTTGACCTCTATTTAACCGGGAGGTACCACTGAGATTTCAGAATATATTTCAGTTGAATCCTGGCCTCAGAAGGGAAGTTATTGTTTTAGGGCGTATCCATTTCCGATAGTGGTAAAGGATTTTATGTCAATTCCACAGGTATTTCAGGAATCAGTATTGGCAAGTAAATACCTGAAGTAAACCGTATATGATACAACATTGTGGCTATTTTTGGGCTCTGAAGTGCGGACATGACAAGCCCTAATTATCACACATACTGTATGGGTTTCCTTTTATTGCCTTCATAGAACCAAGCTGCGTAGTTCACAGCACACAGGCTTTGTTTATCATGAATAATAAGTTATTTGCTATTGTTCTATTCACACTCTGTGGTATCAGACTGGTACTCTAATTCCAACAATCTATATCTGTTTTTAGGGGTCGGGAAAACCAGAGCTCCTGGAGGAAACTTAGGCAAACATAAAGGCCCTGCCCCGTCCAGAAATCAAACCACCACAAGCCCCGGTGCTTTCTTTCTGACTATGACATTTTGAAACCTCTTGCAGCAGGTCTTTGTAATCTATCGATCCGTCTTTATCTGCAGCTGAAAGGTACCGATTATTTGCTTACAAATGATGCCGGTAATAGCAGTACAAAGGTAGGCGTCTGGCAATGAGAAAATGTCTCTGAGTGACCTTGACAAAAATAGTAGTGGGTCAGATGCAATTTTCACTGAGTGCACCAACAGACATGTGGTGAACATTAACACAGCAGGGTCACCAGAGGGCAAACTCTGGGGTTATACACCTCTCCTATAAAAACCTTGAATTTAGGTCATCTTTGCACAGTAGACAATTTCAAAATGCAAATAATGGAATCATATTCACTAGTTAAATAATTATAATACAGTGGGTTCAGAAAGTTATCAGATCCCTTTTAATTACTGTACTTCTATTTTATTAAGTAGCAAATTGATACTAAATGCTAATACAAATTTCCTCTCCTGTTTCTACACGTCAGTCTACCTTACATATTGTATATTAAAAACTTCCTGACTTCCTACCGTTCGTTTCAGATTTGCATAAGCAACATGGATGTGTGCTTGTACTGCACCGGTCTTTACCTGTATGTTGTGTTTGGCACATAGACATCCCTGGCAGGAAACTCAAGGATTTCGCGTGTGGGCCGAACTCTGCTGTCGGGGTATGGTTTGACCTGCTGGAGGTCAGGGGTCAGGCAGTAGTGGGGATTCTCCGGAGATGGAGAGATGTCCAACTTCAACTGGGCTGGAGGGAGCGACAATAAAGACAGACAATATTAGTATCAAAAACACATGAACGACATCAAACTAAGGCTGTGTTTGAATATCCACACTACTCCCCGTATAGTGCACTATGAAGTGGTTGTGCCATTTTGTAGTGGTGTCTGAATGTCCTGAGAGAAAAAGGCAAGGCACTGAATATTTCCTGCAATGCATCTTGAAAAGTAGTGAGCAGTGATGGTCACTACACAGGTCAATACAGACCACAATGAATAAACCACTTAAAGAGCGCCTTAAAGGGGGCGTGCCAGAGCCACTCCACCCACAATCAAAACCCAAAAATAGCCACGAAAGAGGCGTCCTCTGAGGCTGATGCTATATCGGTGCTTTCCCGTTCAAACGAATGATTTAGGAGGCAATATTTATCTTGCAAACTTAATAGTAGCGTTTGCTCTGATCATACATGACCTGTGTCTGAGTGTAAACGAAACAGAGCAGGGGAATCAGTGACTTTGAAATGAGTTTTATTCAACATAAACATGAAATGAACGTGATATCTGACGAGACCCTGCGTGATCCGAGGTAGCACTCTCTGTTCTCGGATTGTGAAATGTCCAGCTTGACTTCAGACTTATCTCCGCAATTGTGCCACCCGTTTACTCTCGCTGATCATCAAGGCGGGGCACCGCTCCATCTCGAACGAGCCCCTTTATTTTCCATTGGAGCGGGTTCGCTGACGTAGACAAAACTTTGGCCAAGGACAGGGCCGGCCCAGTCTAATAAGCAGACTTAGGGCCCCGAGATCACCAAGGGCCCCCCCAATAGTACAAACATTTGTACTACATGTGTTGTGTGCGTCATAAATGTCCCTCAAATGTCTCCTTAATAACTAGTACACTGCAAAAAGAAATATAGAAATAAATACAATTTTCTTAAAATTTGTATTTGCCCTCGATTTGAGTAAATAATTTAAAGAAATTTGCCAATGGGGGAAGGTTTTTATACTTAAATTAAGAAAATACATCAACAACATTCTTCTTTCAATCAAATTAATACTGTTTTTATATAATTTTGAGTGTGATTAGAGTCTGCCTTACTTTAAGAACTTTCCCCACTGGCAGAATTCTTGAAGTTATTTTCTCAAATCGAGGGCAAATATAAATTTTAAAAAGATTTTACTAATTTTCAGATTGCTTTTTGGAGTTGCAGTGTCGTCTACTTTATTTTACAAACATAGTCAGGTGAATTGTTTCATTTATTGGAATAAATATTTGTCAGGAATGAAATTGAAGTTGCGAGGGCCCCATGACATAATTTCACTTAGGGCTCCATAAATGCTTGGGCTGGTCCCGCCCAAGGATACGGCCAAAGCCAATTGCAATGAATAATTCAAATTCACGTGTTGTAGTCGTTTAACCTCAAGAGGGTGCAACACAGATGTTTTTTTAGCAATAAATTAAGATTTCTACTGATATGCACTAACATGTCAAAATAGTCGCAAGGACATGTAGATGAGACACCAATTTAAACAGTTTATGAGCAAAAAAAAAAGTAGATTTGTGGTTTAGTGACAGTGAAAAGTTGCTAAAGTTAGCTGCTTACCTTTAGCTTGAGATTGTTTCCCCTCTCAGGCAAAAATGCATGCTATAAATATTGAGTTTGGTCGGCCTTTATTGCAAAAATCCATTATTACCGGAGTTTAGCGACCTTTGTAGTCGAAGTCGTGCGCTCATTTAGTTGTTCTCGTCGCCGCAGGTCACGTGACTGTGGCGCTTGGGTAGTCACGTGATCGAGAGGAAAGTAGTCTCAGGGTGGACATTCGAACACAACCAAAAAGACACATGTACTGTAGGTTTACCTGTGATGGGCCGGAGCCTCCTCAGCACCGAAGAAGGCCTCCTCATGTCGGCGAGGAACTTAAAGAGATCCTCATCACTGAGTCTATCCCCTTCCTAAAATGCGCGGGAGAACAAAGACTTAGAAGCAAGGCGACGAGAGATAAAATGAACAAAGGGTTGCACGGATATAAAAATAACAAGCTGTGTTTACTCTCATACTTTCAGCAACACAGAATACCAAAAGAAACAGACAGATGTGGAGACCTGTTTGAAAAAGTTGGTGATGGTGAGTGTGGCAGGTCTGAATCCGGTGAGACTACACGACTCGTCTCCGCTCGTGGTCCTCTCGAGAGAGCGCCTCCCCATGATGCTCGAGTTCCTTCGTTCTGACCAAGAGCCTTTTCTCTCTGAAAAGAAAGTCTGTTAACTCACAGGTTCATCACGATCTGAACATCAAGCGTCAACGCAGAACAGTGTGTCATTTAGCAAGGACTATGTGATGTGATGCAGCAGTTTTTGTGAGAAGCCTGTGACCACATTTTTTCTGCGTTTCAATTTACAAGAGCGGTCAAAGATCAGGTGAACGAAAAGGTCAAGCTCAAAATAGCACGGCAAAGATCAATAATATGTCGGGAGAATTTGTTTGAATATACTTTACTATTTGTTGTTGGAAAGTTGTTTTTAGATAAAGCTTTTGAAGTGTGGTAAAGTTTTGACATGCCCATGAGTTTCCTGCATGACTCTGAAAAGCTGTCCTTTGACCTTTGTGTCAAAAATATACAACACATACTACCTCATCACACGTAAGATGAAGATTACAAGAGTCTCCCACCTGACAGGCTCATCTCCATCTCGGTGTCCCTCTCCAAGCTGCCTGCGCTGTTGACTATGTTCATCAAGTGGATTGCGGTCCAAGCAAAGGGCATGCGATAGCGGCCCAGGCGTTGACAGAACTGCTCGGACTGGCCCCGAAGCTTCTCCAGTTTCTCTTTATTCTGTGAATTGCACAAAACATTGATAGCAACAAACGCGGGCAAGCAATGGAGTCAGTTATTAATAGTTGAATAGTGTACCTTGGCAGCATCTGACTCTTTGAAAACCATGTAGGGTTCAGCACACTCTCCAATATCACCTTGTTGAAGAACCTTCTCCAGCTGTCGAAAGCATTTGGCTCTTTTATTGCCTCATGAAATAACAGATAGAAACCAATTCAAAATGTTACATACCTTAATGACCAGGAAGACATCTTGGGAAGGGTAGGTGATTGAGAATACGGCTGAGCGGGCCAGTGTTGAGATGGCTGCTGTCTGAACGTGCGGACGCAGCATGGCCTTGGTTTGCTCCGAATTCAAGTCAAAGAAAAAGTTCTCTGAAATCTGCGAAAACACAGGAACTCAAACATGTTATAACTGTGATACATGTCATCTTTTGTGTAATAAAGCTACTGGGCTGAGAAAATATATGTACTTTTCAGGGTAGTTACTACCCTCTAGTGTTTCGTGTTATATTATCAATCAACCACCCAAATGTAAACATTTATTTATTATATATTCATCTGCACTGACAACTCTGAAACACTATTTTATTATTCTTCATTTCATATATCACATCCTGTTCAATTCATGTTCTTTTTTATTTTGGTTGAATATTTTACTCTGTGACCTAGAGATTATTTGATCTTATTTAGTGTGCGCAAGACATGTTTATACAGTTTATTGAGAGACACTTACTTTATTTTTATTCTATTCTATTATTATTATTATTATTACCTGCCTGCAAACTTATTTTCTTCTTTGATGGCACATTTCCTGACTTTTTGCACCCCCCTGTGTGATCCTATCTTAAGAGCAAGTAAATTTGTCCATTGTGAGATCAATAAAGTATTATCTTATCTTATCATATGTGTATACTGTACACATAAGCAGATTATAGAATCTGTAACCTAGGCACTAGGTTAAAATGTGCAATTTATAGCGTGCTCACCATTTTCACTTTGGCTTTCCAACAGTTTTAATGGTTCGGAAAAGTGACCCAATAACTCAGGGCTGATGTGGCACTGAGCAAAGCATAACAGCTTACCTTTTTCTTTTCCTTGACATCGTATAAGGCCAAACTAGCAAATATAGGCTCAATTTCGATTTCAAACCTTCAACAGAAAATAAAAAACAAAGGGTCAGCAGAAAGCTGTGGCTAAATAAAACAGCTAAGGGGCTTTTGTCTGAAAAAGGCTGTCCACTACTTACTTCAAGGACAAGCACTTGACGAGTAGCCTTTGTCCAAAGTGCTCTTTAGGTACTTCGGGAACACAATGGCGCTCAATGGGCTCCTCCTGAAGAAATATACACCACCACATCAGACAGGCAAGATAATTGTATATGCACTTTGTGGCTAGCATCAGGTAAATGTCCCTACTAGATATGCATGCTTTCAAAATAATAAGCACATCAACTCATCGAACCTCATCCAGAGCAGGGTGCAGGGCGAACAGCTCTCGATGACGGCTGGCCTTGCGCTGGTCTTCATTGTGTCGGTCTATCTCCTCATTGGGGGCACGGTCGAGAAGGTGCGGGAGGAGCGGGTCAGGAAGAGAATTCTTTAAGTCAAAGATGCTGCAGGCCCAGCTTCCCCTGGGAGTGTCATCTATCGACATGGATCGCCGCTTCAAGTCATCCTAGAGACAAACCAGGAAATGCAATTGTGCTGAATGCATTTAGAACACATTTACGTACATGTGAATTTAACTATTTACACCTCATCTTAATACAATCAGAAAATCTTTACTAAATTATACCTGGTCATCTTGGTAGCTGCTGGTCTCTGGCATTTCATCAGCTTCAAAGATTTGCTTGGGGAGGCCTTTTTGGCGCTCCTTTTGCTTGTCAAGTGCATTAGGATTAAAACCCGTACCTAGTTTGTGATATCTGAAAGGTTAATCAGTACAAGAACATCATTATTTTATTAGGAAAACTATAAATATTCATGTTCAGCACTTTGTAGTTCTCAAACAGCCACTCACTTTCTGTTAACGATGGCCCAGTCCTCTGTGTACGATCGAACACAGTCTCTGACATGAGCATCCGTGTCTCTGTAAGCAAATAATGGTAGCGTTACAAGACAACATTACATTAAAACAGCACTTACAATAGTCCTAAACAAGTAAGTAGTCAAATATTAATCAGGCACTTTACTGAGCACTCCCTATGGTACACTAAAATTGAAAAACAATGTGTTGCATTAAACATAGCCTGGCATCTTTTCCTTAGCACACTCCTAACGACCTCTGGACTGTTTAGGAGTCTTACCCCTCTTCTGGGACGGCCTGTGCCACTGTGCGACACTCCCGCGGTGTGTAAATGACCTCAATATCATCAGGAGGAAACTCTATCAGATCTCTGAGGGGTCCGGATTCTACGATGGGAGGGTGCGTAATAAGGTACTCCTCAAAATCCACTGGATCCACCGCCTCCGTGAGGGGCACCTGTGAGACACAAAAAAGAAATTAAACACAGCATAGAGATGGTGAATACAACCCGAAGAATTTTAGAAGTTCTATGAAGCTGTGCTAGGAGGGGTGTTGGACCTCGGATAGGATCAGAGTAAAGTTTGGTGAAAGTGTCTGGACCATAGACTGTTAACTGTGAATTAACATTTGACACAGGGGGCGTGGCTTCCCAACAGCATTCAGAGCAGGCTAACGGAAGCTCAGTCATGTTAGCAGCAGTGTTCCCCACAAATTTGAAAGAGATTATCGTGGTGTAGGTGATCTGCAAATGATTTAATCTAATATTCATTTTGAGACTTAGTTTTAGACAAACTTTATTGATCCACAAGGGAAATTGTGGTGTCACTGTAACTCAAATGGTAATCTTAGAAACAAAACACAAAGATTTGGGAATAGACTAATTAGTAGAAAGAAATCATATAGGTATTTTGGAGTAAAAATTTAACATAATATTTTACCAATTCAATTTTTCGACAGTATATTAATGTGTTTATGTTCAGACAAGAAACACATGAATTGTAATTTCCAATCCAAATGTCTTGCTTAGCTTGTTTTTAGACTATTGTGGGGAAAATTAGACCATGGGGGGCCGCTATAGTCTCCGTTATTAATGGGAATCATTGTAGCAGTTTGGCTCAGTTGTTGGAGAAGGTGAAAATTAATATTAAAATCGTGTCCAATAATGACTCAAAGAGGAGTCATTAGACTCAAAGTTTCAATTAGAGCAGGACTCACTTCTTTAGGGCTTCAGGAAGAAGTAGGCTACAATGAGTCCATTATGATTATACCGTCTATGGTCAGGACTTAATAAAAACACAGAGGAGTTTCTACATATGCCGTTTACTTGAGCACAGGTTGGCGTTTTGAGTGCAGAAATGGACTAAATTATAGAAACATGTACGAACGAACACCCAGGTATGTTTCGACAAGGATGTAGCATTGGAACCAGAACTATAAAAGTCAAATCAGCAAAATAATGTAAACAGAGTTGGACCCTTTACCCTTTAATGTAAATAGACATGGAGTGTGCTGTCTGTTACAGCTGTAAGGTGTCTGTGAACTTGGCAGCTGCGACTCCTTACACAAACATACCATTGCCCAGACATTAACTTCAGCAGAGGTGATGTAATGTTATGATTTGACTATAGCCTAGCCTAATCTTAAGTGTATGTAGCTTGCCCAGAATTAAGTATCATAAATAGAATATGCATTTGGTAAGGAAGAGGTGTCCAGATACATTCTTTGATCATCAGAACTCACCGTGTTACTTGTTGCTGCCCCCGCATTGATGTTTTTGAAGAGCTGTGGAGAACCTCCATACTGTCCAGCTATCTGCTTCCTAACCTCTGCTGCCACAGTCCTAAAACAAAAGGAAGCAAGACAGTCATTTTATTGCTAACTTGATGAGCAATAAAAACATTATTATATATTTTAGTACGGAAACAAACAATTTCTAACAGTATTGTTGAGTTTGACAAGTCAAAATTGGAATTTGACAATGACCATAATACAAACTCGAGAGACTCTGCACAGCGTTGCATTACAGCCTAATCAAGTGGCTCCCAAAGATGATTTCAAGATAATAAAAAGGAAAAATATGGATAGTGTATTTCATAATTGAAAACAGCACAGATTTGTGAATTGAGTCAAATAATAAACGATGCAAATACATATTACTAAACCAAATGCTTGATATTATCTATGTTATTAATCCATTTTTCTAGAAGGGCCCCGGATTGTTTGCATGGTCATTTTGGTGGTCATGGGCCTGAAAAGTTTGGAAACCCCTGGCTTAGTTGTCTGAGATGGCCCTAAGAATGTCAAACACACAACACACTGATGTCTAGTGCTAAAAGTCTTACTTCAATGTATTATAATAGCACTATAATGTATACTACAATGTGATCATGAATGAGAAAGTGACTATTTCAACTATGGTACCTAAGTAAGAGGATATATTCATGGTAGATTATAACAGTGTAGTAAACTAACAAAACTGTGAGACGAGTGACAGGTTTCCCATGCCATGTCTGTGTGTGTTTTTATTGAGACATCATGTGGGATGAAAGCCTTTGACAGGTAGCACAAAGCCCTTTGTTAAGGGCATTACTTTGATCTGTCTGAGAGGCGGAGAGATTAAATTCTCCCTGTTTAATTGTAGTGGGGGGAGTCTTATCTTCTCAGACAGGCTTTATTGAAAATATCATCACTTCATGAGGATCAGCTGTACATTACTCAAAAGTCCACTCACACATCAGGATCTGGGTGCCACTGTCTAGTCAACGCAGCTCATCCAAACATTATTGTTTATAAAAAAAACCAGAGAAAATGAGACAGTGCATCAAACAGACTAACAGTGAAACACCGTGTGTTACAGTGTTATTACACCTTTCCTCTTTGTTTGCTTTGAAAACAGTAGCCGCTAGCCGTGTCGCTGTCTGTCTGGGTGGGTCTGAGCATCTTTGCCAATGCAGCTAACAAACGCTAGCAGGCTCTGCCCTACTCTGGGCCTCCGAGGACTCCCTCCGCGGAGGGTCTACGAGCGACCCATATAAAACGTCAAGGTCCTACATGTGTCTATTCTATGCTTGTAATAAATCCTCATGTATTTACCTGCTGATTTTTTGAGCGAAGGCGCGGCGTTCAGCCATGGCAGTGGCCGCAGATGTGTTTTAGGAGAATTCCCAGGCAGACAGCAGGCAGACTCCGCTTTCCACACACACTCCACAGGAAAAGCACGGGAAAACGGGAGAATGGGCTGACTACCGTAAGCACCGTGATTGTGCGCACCAGAAATGCGTATCGTATGAATGGACCAGAAGGAAACACACCCACCGGAATGCGCATATCATTGAAATTTACGGTAAAGCACACAGTGCGAAAAAAAAAACAGAAAACACTGACACTGAAACAACGCCTGGCGTGCTAGTTATATTAAATGTTTTAAAATAATTTCATAAAAACAGACTGTAAGGGAAAATATTATCGTACGTTTTGTTCTTGGAGTGAACAATTCCATCCCTAAACTAAAGGGAAAAAACAGCAATAACTAACTAATACTTACTTGTCTTGACAAGTAAGTATTTTTTTTAATTTCCAATGCATGGAACTATTATGGTTCAATGATATTATGCTCAAGCGCTCGTATGCCTGACTGTCGTATGCCTACTCCGCCCGCTCGGGCGCTGCCAACAAATGAATCGAGCGGTTGTTGGATTAATTTCGCGTTTTCTGAGTCAAACCTCGCGAGAACTACTAAGTAAGCTTTTTGCACTTCCATGAACTGTAAACATTGGCCATCGCAGGGCAGTGTGAAGTTAAACTAAAGTAGGCTGAGCAAGCATTGCAAAAAGCTACGTTTATTTAACTATGCTTTCAAAAAGGCAGCATTTGTAGTGCGATACAAAATGTTGAAATAGCATGGCAGGTACAATGACATAAGGTACTGCTTTAGCAATTTGTGTAGCTATCAATTTTTACAGCTGAACTGCAGTATAACACTCGGGTTGTTATGTCTGTTTTTTGTTTTTTTGCCGTAGACTTGTAATCGGGTGGGAATGGGTCCCATCCTTCGCATGCTCAAATGGAGAATAAAGGGAGCGACGAGGTGGAAAAAATGAAGACGAAGTTCTTGTCAGTGTGGCACAATGTGAAGTACAGTAAGTATTTTGCGCCCGGGGGTAGAGGACTAGTCATAACAGTCATCCACAGTAGCTGGATCTCGATTTAATATTTAACTGTGGCTTTGACAATACAACACCATGCCTTTCTAGCTGGTGGCTGTAGTGCTCAAGCATCACATTTCAGTGAGTCAGCCCTTAAAATAGTCATACATGTTTGTCATTTGTTCTGTGGTATGGTTTTGCACTAGCAAAGGCCGCATATTTTGGAAATTACAGACTCTGTTTACATGGTGTATTTTTGTTCTATTTATAGGTTGGGCTCTCAAGTCCAAAACCTCCTTCAGTAGAAACTCACCAGTGATTTTACTTGGTAAATGCTACCATTTTAAAGTTGAAGGTACGCATGATCAATTATGCCTTTTACAATTTAAAACATTATTGCAAATGATGTATAATGTTGGTAAGCCTTTATTTGCATAAAAGTAAAACTGTTTCCTATTCAATTGCTTCAGATGATGAAAGTCCTACAGAGGAAGCTTGCTGTGAAGCCACAGATGAGGACTTTGCGATGGGAAATGTTGAGGCTTTCCGGAGGGATTTTGCCTCTCGAGTTTGGCTCACGTACAGAGAAGAGTTTCCACCTCTGCCCGGCTCCACTCTGACCTCCGACTGTGGCTGGGGGTGTATGCTCAGGGCGGGACAGATGATGCTGGCTCAAGCCCTTATTCTTCACCTGCTCGGCCGAGGTGTGTGGAATCATGATCAGTGAAGTTTAGTTCTAAGAAAGTTCTGTATTTATTCAGCAGCCTTAATGAACTTATTATTAAACAATTAAACACACAAGAAGACACTGATAATTTATTCTATTTATTTGACAATAGGCACCCTGATATTTGTAGAGTTCTAAAACCGTGTTCCCTTTGACAGACAGGCCGTGCACTCCATGTACCCTTCTCATTACGTGGATGAATGTAAAGACACCCAGTTAAATGCAGCCATTTAAAAACAATATTTAAACTTGTACTTTTCTCTAAATTAAAATATGTCACAAATGAAATATTTCTCCATAAAAGGTTTAATGATCACTTAAGCACATTTATTGATCAATTTCACACTTGGTTATTCAAGGTCACTTTGATAATGCTTTGAACAATTTTATGATCGTTGCCACTCCCCTTGTCTTGCCCTTAAGCTCTCTCCAAGTTTGTAAGGATGAGGCCCTGTTAAGTACTGGGGCACTCAAAGTCGAAAGTGAACATACTGACACAACGCTAGATCATGGGTTATCACTGTTAAAATAGTAAGTTAGAATAGAATAATCTTTATTGTCATTGCAACAAGTACAACGAAAATTTTGTAGTCCAGTTGGTGTCTTCCAAAAAATTTAAAAAAATGTTAAAAGGCATGCACACACTCATCAGTTACATTAGGCCTATGGTCGGTTACATCTGACAGCATTCAGTGTGGCAACTGCACTTGGATAAAAACTGTTCTTACATCTATTTGTCCTGGTCTTAATGGACCTGTGCCTACTCCTTGAAGGTAGTAATTGAAAGAGGGAGTGTCCTGGATGTGAGGTGTCCTTGATGATGGTTTGGGCCTTCTTGAGGCAACGTGAGCTGTATAGCTCTGTCAGAGAGAGGAGAGGGCAGCCAGTGATCTTCTGAGCAGTGTTAATGATCTTCTGAAGCACTTTCCTCTGAGCCCCCGTGCAGCTGTTATACCACACACACATGCAGTATGTGAGGATGCTCTCAATCGAGCACCTATAGAAGGACACCAGCAGTCTCTGGCAGATGTTATTTTTCCTCAGGATCCTCAGGAAATACAGTCTCTGTTGGGCCTTTTTCACTAACTCAGAAGTGTTAACGCTATCACTACAGCATACAGTATATCAGGCATTTTGTGTGCCGTGAGATTGACTCCCAACTTTGACAATTATTTTATTTTATTTTCAGTGCTGTCCAATCAGATAAGACCTGTTGGCTCCAACAATCTTAAAATAAGTAAGATATAATGATAATAGTATGAATCAAGCCACAACTCAACACAGGTTATTTTATTCATTGTGTCCATCTTAAACCCTGGTAAAGAGGCTGTATCAAGAAGTGCATTCAGCATAAATATGGAAATATGTATCATAAAAACAAAAGGAAAAGGCTTGATTTAATTAATAAATGTATCTTTCACTCGTGTGGGTTTTGGAGAAGGCAGGAGACTTCGCACATCACTAGACTAAAGATGGGTGCGGTGGACAGCGGTAGAACCCACACAGTGAAAGGGGAAGAAAATCCAGCACACCATCAAAAACCTTTCCGTTTCAAAAAAGTTTTCATTTTAAGGAAAAAAACAAAAACTAAGGCACTCTTCCCACAACTTTACTTCTCTATTTACATTTTCTAAAAAGCCTTTATTCTGCTGGGCTAGTGCATTTTAAAATCATTTAAAACAAATTGCTGGTTCCTTCCACGCGTATCAGCTCCAAACAAGCCTTTTTCAAGAAGTAAAAGACCAGCGACTATGTCTCCTATGGAGAGCTTTTTAGAAAATGTAAATGGAGAATTAATGTGGAATGAGCGTTTTTTTTTCTTTTTTTTTTCTTGAATTTCTGTCCCCCAAAACCAAAGAGCACCTTCCCCAAAAAGCTATTTATTGTGGGACTGACTTCCCGAGTACTTTGTCTCTAGTTTTTCTCACAAAGTTTCCATTTTATTCCTCCCAAGTCCAAACCGGGTGCTGTTACTGCCACAGGATTGGTTGTACAATCAAGTCAATTAAATTAAGATTTCAATCAAACTGCACAGCCCTAAGCCTAAATGGAAGATGCATCTGAAATGAGAATTACTATATTAGCGTGAAAATGTAGTTGAGTTTGAAGTCATGAGGTGTATTTTCGCAGACTGGACATGGTCTGAGGCTCTCACACTCCAGCCTTTAGACACAGAGACATGGACGACCACCGCAGCCAAGCGCCTTGTCGCGTCCCTTGAGGCTTCACTGCAGGGCTCTCCGGGATCATCTGAGCTTAAATCGCCTGACAAGCCCCCAGCCCAGGCTTTTGGCTCCGCTGAAGAGGCTGACGCACATTTGAAAGAAATGTACCACAGGACTTTGGTGTCCTGGTTCGGAGACGACCCCTCCTCTCAGCTGGGCATTCACCGACTCGTCCAGCTGGGGTTAGCCATGGGTAAACAGGCCGGGGACTGGTATGGACCTGCTATTGTCGCACACATTCTCAAGTAAGTCACGCTCTTACAATCTGATACATTTATTCACTGATTCATTATGTTGTGACCTGTAGTATACTAATTATAGATTCATTTTAATCTCTTAGGAAAGCTGTCAAAGAAGTGATGGACCCGATCCTGGCGGGGATTGCAGCATATGTGTCTCAGGACTGCACAGGTATGAGAGATATCCTGCTGTTGTTGATAAAAGGTCCATTTTGGTCACATTACCCAAACTGATAAATGTATTTCAACATTTCTGCTACATATATTATGCATGGAATAATATATCGTGCTGGACGATATGCCAAAATAATAAATAATATTTTTGAAGTTGGTTGAGTCTGTTGTGCATGTATTTCTGGTTTTAAACGGCACTCTCCTCGCAGGTTTCAAAGTCCAAAAAAAACGAATAAATGAAAAAGCAAAAATCGTTCGGCTATTTTTAGAAATGCCAGACAAATGGCCCGAGTCTGACCTTTGTATTATTGATCTTCCATAGTGTACAGGACAGATGTCATGGACAGCCACAGGGCGCCGGGAGCGGGGCAGGACTCGGCTGGTAAATCCACATCCCTTCCTCCACCACACCATGAAGCATCCACAAGTGATCCCACGGAGAGTCGCTCCGTCGTTATCCTGATACCTGTACGGCTGGGAGGAGAGAAGACCAACCCCGACTATGTCAACTTTGTCAAGGTATAACAACAGCGACGAATGGAGTTACAATTTACTGACATGCATTACATTTAGTCAGCTACTCTGTGTTCATTTTGGCATAGTTTTTGTCAAGTATTCCAACTACAACTAACAAGAAGTAGGTAAAAAGTTCCTCTTGCTACTAAAATTACAAAAACAAGACTTTTTTTTTAATTATTATTATTATTAGATCTTGACTAAAAGTTAAAGAAAATGTGAAACTTGTGAAACTCTTTAAAGGTGCACTATGTAACTTTTCATGTGAAAAAACTAACAAATTGATATTAGTGCGTATTTGACCTTTTAGTGACCATCACAGCGGCCCCCAGGATCAATTGTTTCTGGTAAGTTTCTGGTACAAAACCCAAAAAAACAATTGATCTTGGAGCGCCATAGGCCACTGTAATGGAATGCAATGGTGCCATGCTGCGCCCAGACAGCCACTGGGTCACTTAAAGGTCAAATAGGCACTAAAGTTACATAATGCACCTTTAAACAAAAAACAAATAAAATAAATAGCACAGAGTTCTCATGAGTCTTTTCTCATCATGAAAAACACATGGGCTGCATCTAAAATGGGAAATAAGCCTGGGAAATGTCCTCTCCTTGATGACGTGCGTCATCAATTACCATGACAAGGAGCGTCTAAATTCGCCAGTTCAATGAGGAAGGAGCAAGGAAAGGAGCAGTGAGGCTTCCTATGATAGCTCCTTTAGCATAGGAACCACTGGAGGTCCCTTATCAGCGTCAGGAGCTATGAGGATATCCAACAATCCTTTGCACAGTCCTCTTTTTCGGAAACACTCAAGTGTTTTCGTAAATTACTGATCTCTGCACAGACACTATTTATGATTGACAGACACTTGTTTAATTCAATAAAATGATCTGTACAAGACAAACTTTATAAAAGTGACTAAATAAATGCCCAGAGCCTCCACAGAGCAGCCTCCCTCTGTAAAGATCTCTGCTAAACTAAGCAGTTTCACTGCTTTTGTTTTAGTTTACAATATCTATTTGATATGCAAACTAGCCACCTGCTGAATGCGCCGATAATAACATGATAATAACAACATGCGGAGCAGCTCCATGTGCCTTAATGCGGCTCCGATGATGAACCAAAGACAGGATTTGGTAAATATTTGTCCAGTGGATTT
>OMNZ01029420.1:2735-12863 GCA_900303255.1 Lesueurigobius sanzi
ATAGCGGGCTAAAAATCCTCCAGTGTGTGTCCAACTTTAGTCTCAAGGGACAAACCAGTATAAATAAAGTATTATATATTCCACTCACGGTTAGTAGTAGCGTTAACCACTTAAACCCCAGCGTGCCAAATTTGGGTCCTGGGGAAGGCAAGAGACAGAGAGGGGAAGGAGAGAGAGAGAGAAGGAGGAAAGAGGGAGAGGAAGAAGAGAGAGAGGGGAAGGAGAAAGAGAGAGAGGAAGGAAAGAGACAGAGAGAGGGGAAGGAGAAAGAGAGGAAAGAGAGAGAGAGGAAGGAAAGAGACAGAGAGAGGGGAAGGAGAGCTCAAGAAGAGGAAGGAGAGAGATTTTAGTGCCCAATTTGGGTCCTATAGGGTTTAAGAGGTTAAGCCATTCATTGTCAAAAAAGATGTTTGTTTACGAAGCTGTTTGACGAAAAGAGCCAAATGTCCCTGATCAAAAGTTTACATATTGTGCATCTTGAAACAATTTTCCTGGCAGTTGTTGAAGGTCATGTAATCGTTAGATCAGGGACATTTGAAGAGTTTCTGTTTCATTATGATTTCAAAAGAGTAAACTCAGTTCTTTGATAATAAATGGCTTCACAAATTCTCTGAAAAATGTCCACAAGATTAAAAGGGTATGTAAACTGTATATACCAAAAGATGTGTAACTTTCCGGGAGGAATATTTAACTACTTAATGACTTAAAAGAATCGATGACAAGTACCTTGAGAGGAAATTTGTGTTAAAATTCAGTCACATTCGTTTCTACTGAGTCATGCAAACCCTCTCTCCTGGGCATGGGTGATGAGCAATCGCACATCAGCCCCCAAATAGGAAAAAGAAGACTTTCCAGAAAAAAGAAGTGAAGTTTCTATGATGTAAATATGGTACAATGGACAGAGAAATTAAGAAATGCATATGAATACAGCATCACAAGGCCAAAGTGCTCTGCAATTAAATATCTAGTCATATGTTGCACACATTATAACTATAATACTGTATATCCATATTAAAACATTGGTGTAAAGTTTTTTTAATCACACAGTCTTCTTATTTATGCCAGATGCCCTTCCTCATGCAGCCTTCACCCAGCTATGAAAGGGGATGAACTTCCACAGAGAGCCAGGCTCATGCACTGTTGTGGCTGACTTCTCCTCGACTGCTATCGCTATGTTTAAAGATTATAGTTTATGGAGCCAATGCATGTCATCATCGGCCATAATGAGGATATTAGCCGCAGAGGGCGCATGGTTGTACTGAATAAACAAACTGCCTTTCCCAGTCGCTTTCCGAGACAACTGGAGCCATTACCAACCGCCGCAGAAACCCAAAGCTTTCACCCATAAGCCCCTCTTGTGCCTCCCTCTAACCCCTCTCCACTCCCATCTCAGACTCTGTGGCTGTGGGTCCGCTGATTGCATGCGTCATTCAAATCGCGACGTATTTTAATTCTCTCCTCTTTGTTCGATCCATTTTCCTACATTACCCAAACGTCGGTGTGTTTGCCAATATTTGCTCTCGAGAACAATGGGGGAAAAGGTTTTTGGTTTGAAAGAAAATCCAGCAATTCAGAAACGTGTGGAGTCCAAAGGGGGCGTCCCTCGGTGAAAGCCAGACGGGGAGAGTGTGGTTTTGTGGGTGCGGTGCCTGCGTTTTCACTGAGAGACCATTTGATTTGCCGCACACGGAGTGAAACTGAACCTGCAGCACACACATGGCCTCCCTGTGTCTGACTTTTACAATCGGCACAGCGGGGAAGAGTAACATGCAACGGACTGTCTCAAAACCACTCGAGCACATACTGTAACTGAAGGTAAACACTAGAGATGCACCGATCCAGCTTTTTTGCTTCTGATACCGATACTTGGGGTTTGAATATCTACCGATACCAACCGATACTGCGAGATTTTCACAAAAGTAGGTTTGTAGATGACTTATTTGTTAGTCCGATTAGGTTCATAAGGTTTTCTAATAACAATGCTAGTTTATTTTCTTATAGTCAGACCTGTGTATTTGTTTTTAACCTTGACAGTTTCGGCTGCTTGAACTGCTGCCTTCCTCAGAAGTGTCACGTGATGTGGACTTCTGTAAAAACAAATACACAGGTCTGACATCACCTTATTCAGGAAGTTGCCATGGGGGCGGCCATCTTGTGTTTATGTCAAACTGCAGGTCTGACTTGAGCTGATATTGGCTTTGAGTTTTGTTTTTGGTGAAACATGTAACATTTACAACAAACTGTTGAGTAAATATATCCATCAGCTTTGGGCCTTTAGAGTTCCTCACAGACAATTAGCCAATTAGACTGACAACAAAAAGTAAGTGATAATATCACTAAAAAGTTATTTTAGATCACTTTTCTTATGTCGTCCTTCCACTAAAACTTAACCTGAGCCACACTTTGAGTTTTTTTTTGTGAGTTTTTTTGTTCATTCCCATTTTATTTTCTTCACTCTCTTGCATTGACAACAATGGAAATCTCAGTTCACAGGAAGTGCGAATAAAAACAGGAAATGCTTTTACAACAAAAGTGGGCGGGGCTGAATAAGGTGAATAAGAAAATAAACTAGCAACATATTTGTTGTTTATGTAAAGAAACTGGATTTTGCAGGAATTTGCAGAGAGTGAAAAAGTGACTGGTCCTTGTTACATTAAGTAGAAACTTCCAACAGACAGTGATCTAATCATTAATGCATTATAAATGTTATATCAGTGATTATGTAACAGCATTCCTCAAACTAAAATGCAAACACTAGTGGCCAATATTAGCCTATTTCACTACTTTAGGTGCGACTCAGTCTGTCGCAGCCTTGACTGGCTGAAGCTAGCATTAGCATCTAGCAGCTAACTGCAGTAGTGATGGGATTTGTGGCTCTTAACAGGGAGACAAGTCTTTGGGATCTGTTCATTTCATTTATTTTGAATGTTTTAAAGCAAATATATATTTTTACTAAGGGAAATGACAAAATAGTAACTCACAGTGACTTGGATAAAAGTAACTTTAATCTGACTACTGGTTTTGAAATAGTAATAGTTACATTACTCGTTACTCAAAAAGAGGGTCAAAGTAACTAGTAACTTTTTTGTTCTGTTCATTTCAAAGAGCCGTTCAAAAAACTGGCTCATTTTATTATTATTTCTAGGCTTGAAAAGTGCAATACAAATGTAAGCCATTATTATTATTATCTATAAGCTGACCGGCACCTTTATAATCAAATGAACCAAAATTACGATGGTACTGATTTTAACCCTTTGAAAAACATGTATGTATTTGAATACAATTTTGTGCCACATTTAATGAAAAGAGGCTATATTGTCAATCAAAACAAAAGGATCTGTCTCTTTTTACAATCAAGATCCGGTTTCTCCTCGAAGAGCCGTTCAAAAGAGCCGATTCAGCAATGAACGTCACAACACTAAACTGCAGTATTCTGTGTGGCGATTGTACTATGCAGAATACAGTACAAATAGTACTATTGTGGAGTGTAAAACTAATTAAATGACTGAATTCTATTCAGGTTTAGAGCTTTCATGACATACAGCATTAAGTTGGTGAAAGTATCGGTTCAGCATCAGATATTTGGTATCAATACCCGATATTGTATTTTTACAGCATCGGCTCTGATATCCGATACCAGTACCGGGTCGGTGCAGCTCTAATAAATACATTATATTTATAAAGGAAGACATAAAAAGACATAGATTGCCACAGTTTGTCCAATAATTATTTCAAATCTTTACCTCCGTCAAAACACAAACAATGAACAATTCTTAAAACCTCAGATATTACAGTTGTTTTTTTTTTTATTTTAGGCTATAATTTTATTCAGTCCAAAGTAGTGCTGCACAATACATCAAATTATCATTATATCAATATTAGATGATGTGACAAGAAGCCAAACTAACAGCCTCAAACAAAACCACAAACTTAAAATAAGTCATGGCTTTATTAATTTACTCCCATTTTAGCATTGCTTTGGTTCCGATTCATTACTTTAAGTCTTGTTTTGACAGAATTTGGTGTAAAAAGCAAAAAAGAACAAATTTAAATCTAAAAATATTGCAATACATCACAATACATTTATCAAACATTTTGTGTTTTTCTTAAATTGTACAGGTCTATATGAAAAAATATATATTATTATAATTTTTTATACTTTTTATTTTGTTATTTTTTAAATTAACACAAAAAAAATGAGAACACAAACAAAAAACAAAACAAAAAAAAGGGCCGGGGGGTTGTTCACCACGACATGTCTAGGTTACACAACAGTCAAACAGGAGAGACATCGAGCCTCTGCTTGAACACAAACCACCTCGTCCAGCGTTGAAAATAAAAATGACCCTGTAGTCACAGAAAGAAAGTCAGTCTCTCCATCGAGTGCACCTCCACAATCCCTTGCACTTGCTCCACTCAGGGGGGATCCCCATTTAGCCAGTTTCTTGTTATTGCCTTCTTAGTTGCAGTCTTTTTTTGGAAACAAGTCCTTGGGTAGCAGACCCAGCAGGTAAATCTTGGGGTCCTTGGGGATGTCACAAGCCATGATATCATCCATAAATTTAAAGGGACCCTACGGAAGTTAAAATTTAAAAAAATAATATATTTTCCACCCCCTACATGCTCCAGCAATGTCCCGCGCTGTACTGTACTGTGAGCCCACACCTATCCCACTCAATTGCTATAAGCCTGCACCGTCACTCTAAAGTTGCGTGTTCGGGCCGAGGCAGCAGTCATTCACGATCTTAACATGGAGACTGCAGTTACGCGGACGGCCAGAGGTGGCAGTCACGAGTTTGAAAATGGACAACCTCCGTTGAGTCCCTTTAAACACATTGTCCCAAAATGTTGATAATTTTGGACATGACCAGAAGATGTGTGAGTGATTGGCTATTGAGTGACCAGTATGAAAACGTTTTGACTCAAATCTAAATACAGGACTGGACCAGAGTCTCTGAGTCTGCAAGTGGTTTCTGATGCTTTGTGAGGACATCCAGAGACCTCTGTGGAAATAGAAATGTTTAAACTCTTTTTTACAATCAGTTTTTGTTTGTGGAGTCCACTAGAGCTCTGTCAACAAAGGAGGTCTGAACAAGTCTTTGTTGATAACCGTGATGGACGATGTTGATGAGCTGTAGATAGTATCTGTTTTATACTGAGCTGAAGATGGGTCAGAGCGAGATGAGAGCAGAGAGATACTGTTGTTTATGAGCGACATACTCCTTACATGGGGATTTCCACCGAGCGCCTTTCCGCTGTCAGCATAGCAACATGAAACACATGTTGAAAATAAGAGCAGGGATGTGAGCAAAAGTCATTATTGAAGTGGGTGTCATAGGGAGTGCGTGAGCGTAACTGGCAATGCCTCCCATTCTTTGGTTCTACATGAATCATTAGTGAGTGTTTTCAGGGAGAATTTTAACTCTTACACAAGCTGCGCAACACAGTTGTGCTCAAAAGTTTACATACCCTTTTTATCTTTTGGCCATTTTTCAGAGAATATGAATCAAAAATCTTTTTTTCCACTCATGGTTAGTGGTTGTGCGAAGCTATTCATTGTCAAAGAACTGAGTTTCCTCTTTTGAAATCATAATGAAACAGAAACTAAAGTGTCCCTGATCTAACGTTTACATGACCTTCAACAACTGCCAGGGAAATTGTACAGAAGCAAAGAAAAACTCACTTCAGCTGAAATACAGGACTCAAGATGTTCAAGATGCACAACATGTAAACTTTTGATCAGGGACATTTGGCTAGTTTCTAGTTGAAAAGCGAAAACAAGCAGCTTTTTTTTTTTTTGACAATGAACAGCTTCACGCAACCACTGACCATGAGTGAAATAAAGGTTTTTGTGTTATCATTCATATTCTATTACGCACATTTTGGCCACAACTGTATATCGCCTAATGTTATCCCAATATTAGGTTACGCAATTATCCACAATATACAGTAGCTAAATCACTGAGATCTTCCATCTGACTGAGATTTACACATCTTTTGCCACCATGATATACTGTGTTACCTAATTTAGTTCCATGTTAGCTTTGTTTTGTTCCTGATTCAGATGGAAAATAATGAATTAACACAGACACATTGAGAAATATCGGTCAGCAGCTCAAGTCGGAATGTGGCCTCATTCATGTTGTACACAAAACACAAACTAGCCATATTTCAAGGACAAGGTCACATAAGGAAAAATGTGTGAGACTCATTCAGGTTTGTGCCTGTTTCTACGCTGCAGGAGCTTGATTGACAGCTCATAACCTTAAACATGTGGCCTATACTCGCCGAGGATATGGAGAGTCATAAAGAATGCAAGTCGAACCTTGAAACACAAACCAGCGAAACGGCTACAGATGCTTACCCAGCAGTGTGCAGTAATGGCACTACATCTGGTTTAAACTCAAGAATACAGAAAGTCTGAACAGTAGCAAGCGCATAAAAAGAAAGCATAAGTTGTCCCATTTCCATGCAGGGAATTTCCACATAATACAAAATTACTATGTTCTAAATTGCGTATATTGTGGCAGTGGAATGCAGCCACGCCCCCATAAGAAATAGGCCCTCTGGCAATGAACGCAGGCTTAATTAAAACACACATAATGGTCAAATGATTGTGTGACCACATATTTGGCACATGCTCGCAATTTGCAACCACTAATGTTATAATGATTCATATCATATTGGATGATAAAAATGATTGAAAATCCAATTACATTTTTCAACCCACAAGCGCTGAAGATTTTAAAGTCCTCTGTGCTGAGTATTATTGTCAAGTGCAAGCAAAATATACAGTAATTGTAGTTTTAACAGTAACACATTGCGATTGTATTGAGTAGTGACGATAACTTCTGAGAACTGAGTTTACTCTTTTGAAATCATAATGAAACAGATACTACTCCAATGTCCCTGATCTAACGTTTACATGACCTTGAACAACTGCCAGGAAAATAGTTCAGGAGCAAAGAAAAACTCAGCTGAAATACAGGACTCTCTGACAAAATTGGACTCTGAAAACTTCTGATCAGGGACATTTGGATAGTTTCTAGTTGAAAAGCGTAAACAAACAGATTTTATGACAATAAATGGCTTCACGCAACCATTAAAATCTGAGATGGGTGTTGATCTTCCCTTCCTTGTCCCTGCTGTCCCGTTGTGCCCTCGCTCCCTGCCTCTCCTTCCAGGCTTTCCTACGTCTCCACTCCCCCGCAGTCAACCTGCCTTTTGTCTTTGTAGTTCGCGCCACAACAATACAACGTATCCCAAGTAAAACGAGTCAGCAACGGTTTCAGCAAGAGTTTCAGCAAAAGCAGCGGCACTTGGGCTCATGCTGTGTTTTTTTGTTTCATTTAAACTTGGAGGCAAAAGAGCTGGAGAAGCGAGCGGCCTAGTCCAATAGAGTTTGTAATGTCATGTCATATCGCAAAGCATTATGGGATTTGCAGCGTTTTTTTCCATAATAAACTAATTGTCCAATAAACTATTGGAGTTATCATTCATATACAAGTATTCTGACACTACAGTGAGTTAGATGTATTTACCAGCAGTGACTCAGCAGAGCTGTTCCTCGGCTCTTTTCTCCACTTTTCATAATGTTTCTTGCCAATGTTAGTCTATGGACAACGCTTGCTAGCAGCTGCAAACATGGTGGATTTCCATGGCAACAGTGGGTTTTCCTGAACTCACATGGCACTTACACCCCATGCCACCTGGACAGCTCTGCTGTTAACTCTCTGTATTTTAAACCCAATTTGAAAAAAAGAAAATGAAATTCCCATATCCATGCACCATAGTGTATTATGATAAAATGTACGTGTGTCTCGAAGCAGGTGTCGTCTTGTTCTCTCTCGCTCATATGATTGTGTTATTCCGCAAAACTATTGTGTTATTCCGCAAAACTATTGTGTTATTCCGCAAAACTATTGTGTTATTCTGCAAAACTATTGCGTAATTCACAATAATTATTGTGTTTTATTGCAATGTATTGCAAAATAACGCAATCATTATTTTTCTCGTTATGTCACCTCCCGGGCTCCGTAACACTGTTTTTTTTCTACCTGGGATACTCTGGGCTAGGATCTCAAAATAAAGTAGTATTTGTGGTATATAGTCTATTGGAACTATAAATAACATGAGATCCAGACGTCAGTTTCACATTTGAGTATATTTAGGTGCAGATGAAGTAATGTGCCGTTCAGGTGCTCCTTATAGGCATGAGAGAAAGGATGAGTAACTATAATTAAAGGACATGTATTGTGTGGGGCAGTAACTTTCTGTCTGCGTCTGTGAGCAGGTTTAGATGTGGCTATGAGTGTTCACGGCGTGGAATGTGTCTGACTCAAGCTGCAGTGAGGACTGTACTGTTTAGACACCTGTTCACAGCAAGGCTCCTAATCAAGTGTCTGCAATAGGACGTGATACTCACGATGGCTGTGTTCACTTTAGTCATCACAGTCACTGAAGCTTAGTCACACACCACAGGGAGGTGAGAAAGTGTCATTCTGCCACCAGCCCCCAGGGTTGTGCTAGAGACACTGCAGGTGTAGGGAAATAAACTAAATTGAGTAATCGTAGGCTAAATTTCTTCAGTCTTCATCTGTACTCTGTAGTTGAAGTGTAGGACGTTTCGATCTTACTCCAAAGATCGTCATCAGCTACTGAAGCCTGGAGCACGCTGTGGGTTTATTTAGGGTGAACCAGTAGGAGGAGTTAACCTCTAAGTCCCTCCTCTCTAGGTACATTAAATGGCTTGTTAGCCGACCTATTGTTTCCCCTGGGTTAAGTTCTAAGTCGTTGACACTTCCCTATGACCCTGCTGCTCCCAGTAGTCTCGGGTCATTAACATGACACTGATGGGAGTTTCGCTCTCAGATTGTTATTGTCAATAGGTTTTTGCCTCAGTAAGTTGTCATAGATTTTGTCTCCTCCATTGCGATTCATAGCTGGATTTTCCTTTTTAACAAAAATGGCCTCTTTGACTCCTCTTTCAAACCATCTACTTTCTTTCGATAAAACTTTAACCTCACTGTCCTCAAATGAATGTTTGGAGGCTTTGAGATGGAGATGTACAGCCGACTGAGGACCGTTCCCGCTGGAATTGCGTCTTCTGTGTTGATAAATTGAGTAATATCTATTTAAAACCTTTGCTGTGGATTACTGACATAAATGTGAGAAAGAAAGTTAAATGAAAATGGATTTTGAGAAAGTGGCCTTTGAAGTTACAATTTTCTGTGTAAATATGTTGAATTTGTGCAATAATTGAACTCCTTACTGTGAAGATTTGACAATTTATCCAGATTTCCAGGTGAAGGTTTATATGTTAAGACAGCCATTCCCAAAGTCCGAAGCCCCCTTATCAATCTGAAGATCCCTCACCCCCCTCAATAATAATAATTTACTATTTTAAAAGGATTTGTTGTGTTTTACAGCTTAAAATGACATATACAGTGGGGGAAAAAAGTATTTAGTCAGCACCAATTGTGCAAGTTCTCCTACTTAAAAAGCTGAGAGAGGCCTGTAATATTCATCATAGATACACCTCAACTATGCGAGACACAATGTGAAAAGAAAATCCGGAAATACCCATTGTCTGATTTAGAATTTTTTAATTAATTTAATTTAATTTTTTAAGTATTTGGTCAATAACAAAAGTTCATCTCTATACTTTGTTATATAGCCTTTTTTGGCAATGACAGAGGTTAAACGTTTTCTGTAAGTCTTCACAAGGTTTTCACAAACTGTTGCTGGTATTTTGGCCCATTCCTCCATGCAGATCTCCTCTAGAGCAGTGATGTCGCTGGGCAACACAGACTTTCAACTCCCTCCAAAGATTTTCTATGGGGTTGAGATCTGGAGACTGGTTAGGCCTCTCCAGGACCTTGAAATGCTTCTTAGGAAGCCACTCCTTCGGTGCCCGGGCGGTGTGTTTGGGATTATTGTCATGCTGAAAGACCCAGCCACGTTTCATCTTCAATGCCTTTGCTGATGGAAGGAGGTTTTCACTCAAAATCTCACCATACATGGCCCCATTCATTATTTTCTTTACACGGATCAGTTGTCCTGATCCCTTTGCAGAAAAACAGCCCCAAAGCATGATGTTTCCACCCCCATGCTTCACAGTGGGTATGG
>OMNZ01029439.1:0-31172 GCA_900303255.1 Lesueurigobius sanzi
TCACCGGGACGGGAAGCGTCTATGTAGCGACTAAAAAGCGCGTTCCTTTTGAGGCGAAACCCAGCGCTGATCGCCACGAAGTCGCCGTCGTTTCGTGCGCGAGACCGGCCCTGCATTATGTGGCCACAACAATGGACAGAATAATTATAGAAAAGGCAACGTGGTGGACCAAGCAGAAGATTGATAAGTAGATTTCTTTTACGCCCAATTTTCTCTAGAAGGCGAAGCGGAACTACGCCAGATCGTCTCATTTTCGGTACATTTCTGCCCGCTTTGCTTGTTTCCTCGCAAAGAAAGCGACGGGGCTGAACAAGAGAAAACCAGGCATGTGCAGGAGATATTTAAATGAAGTTCCCCGGCCTCTCAAGTTGTGGTGATCTCCGTGTTCCAAGTGGAAATAGAAGGGACAATTAGTGCAGTCTGCGTCTTTATGCTTGTGCACATCAGGCGGCGAGGGCTGCGGCAAGAGGTGGCCTGACAGATGCAAGAGGAGAAAGGAAAATGCGCTGGTATGTACGCTACACGCTTACTTCTTTATTGGCTCTTCCCTTGTGAGGTGCTACACCCTGCACCACTGCCCGGATCATTTTCCTTCTATCATTGTCGGCGTGGTAGGGGAACTATCCAACAATCGGGCAGCGCTGCTTCATTTTGGAGACAGTGGGCCTGGCGTGGTCAGCGAGTCCCCCTCTCTGCACCCTAAAGCCGATGTTAACTAATCCATGGCACAGATCTTTCTTTGCCAAATCTTATCTGAACAGGCACGTTATGAGGCTGCACTAAGTTGAGCATAAACCCCACTACGCTATATTTGGATTCAAGTGTGTTTTTCAATGGGCTGCACCAGGCCTAGCCCAGCTGAGCACTGTGGACTGCCCATGTTCTGTTTGACCCTGTCAGACTGGGTGTTGCAAGTCACTGCTCCATATGAAATATTTCTGTGTCGTTTTACATTTGTCCATCTACTCTGTCACATTGGTTAATATAACTTGCCTGATGATAAAGACTCGCATTACAAAGTGTTCTCCAAGGGCACTGACTGCTTTCTGAAACAAATACAGACTAGTTGCAGGCTACTGAACAAAAGCAACATATAGGCAGCATTCATAACATTAACAAACAATTGGGCATGATTATATTGTTTGTCACAATTTTGTAGCATTTAGTTTAACACTTCTTTTGGTTGACTTTTTTTTTGCTTTTCTTTATTTCTCACAGGACTGACTCATAAGGAATGACTTAATGACCGCTGATATCACCCCTCTGCTATTTATTCAAATTGAAGTCCAGCGGAAGTCCGAACTGAGCGTTTGTATGGACACATTTAAGTGAACTCCATTACATAGTGCCTGTTGTGGCAGGATGAGCGTCTGGAGATTATGATGGCAAAAAAGCAAGATGCCCGTTCGCCCATATACAACCTGGTTGCGGTGGGTTTGTCTGGAACAGAGAAGGAAAAGGGCCAGTGTGGGGTGGGGAAGTCCTGCCTGTGTAATAGGTTTGTGCGGCCAAGTGCTGACGACTTCTACCTGGATCACACATCAGTCCTGAGCACCAGTGACTTTGGGGGAAGAGTTGTGAACAATGATCACTTTCTGTTTTGGGGGGAGGTGGGGCGGGTCATGGAGGAGGGGCCTGAAAGTCGCATGCATGTGGTGGAGCAGACTGAATTTATTGATGATCAGACATTTCAGCCACATCGTAGCACTGCGATGCAACCCTATATTAAACGAGCTGCTGGCACAAAGCTGGCCTCGGCCGAGAAGCTCATGTATTTTTGCACAGACCAACTGGGCCTGGAGCAGGACTTTGAGCAGAAACAAATGCCTGAAGGAAAGCTGCAGGTGGATGGCTTCCTACTGTGTGTTGATGTGAGCCGGGGCATGAACAGAAACTTTGATGACCAACTGAAGTTTGTCACTAATATATACGGTCAGTTGAGCAAGACCAAGAAACCAATTGTTCTGGTTCTCACCAAATGTGATGAAGGAGTTGAGCGCTATATCAAAGATGCACACACCTTTGCTATTACTAAAAAGAATCTGCCTGTAGTTGAGACCTCTGCCCGTTCAAATATCAACGTAGATCTCGCATTTCTCACTTTAGTCCAACTAATTGATAAGGGCAGAGGCAAACCCAAAATAATTCCTTATTTTGAGGCACTGAAGCTGCAGAGTCAACAGATCGCTTCAGCCAAGGATCGATACGAGTGGCTAATCAACCGCATTGTCAAAAATCACAACGAAACCTGGTTAAATACTAGTCGACGCATGAACAACTCCCCCGAGTATAAAGAGTATGTATTCCTCGAGGGAACAGCAAAATGCAAAAAGCTTTTCCAGCAGCATGTCTATCGTTTGAAACAAGAACATATTGAGAGACGTCGTAAGATCTATCTGAGCACTCTTCCTTTAGCACTTAGCTCTTTAGTGCCCGACCTGGATGAGATTGATCAGCTGAGCTGGTCTGGGGTGCAGAAGGTCCTTGAGTCCAAACCTCACTTCGCTCACTGGTTTGTTGTGTTGGAGGACTCTCCGTGGGAGGACACGTCCCACATTGACAACATGGAGGATGAGAGGATCCCCTCTGACCTGCTGGAGACAGGAGAAGCGGAGGATATTTTTAATGCTCACCTTGAACACCTGCGTAATGAATGCAGGAGAGCGGAGATCAGACTGGAGTTCAAACACAAGCTTGCGTTGTCTCCGTTTGTCACACCTGGGAAACCGTGGGAGGAGGCGCGCAGCTTCATCATGAATGAGGAGTTCTATCAGTGGCTGGAGGAGCCAGAGTACTTGGACCTGTATAACCGGCACCAGAAAGAGATTATTGATCGCGCCAAGGAAGATTTCCAAGAGCTCTTACTTGAGTACTCTGAGCTTTTTTATGAGCTTGAGGTGGACGCTAAACCGAGTAAAGAAAAGATGGGTGCCATTCAGGAGGTTCTGGGGGAGGAACAGCGCTTTAAGGTGTTACAAAAGCTCCCAGCTGAAAGAGATGCTCTAGTACTGAAGCATATCCACTTTGTCTATCACCCCACAAAAGAGACATGCCCCAGCAGTCCACACTGTGGGGATTCTAAAATTGAACAGATTTTGGCCTCCCGTTTCCCCACATACTACCCATTTTATGACATGAAGGCTCATTTTGGGGACAACAAGGCAGATAGGATTAATCTTGTTATACTAGGGAAAGATGGGCTGGCCAGAGAATTTGCCAATGAGATTAGAGCTTTGTGCACAAATGATGACTGGTACGTGTTAGATGGGAAGATGTATGAACTCACCTTGCGGCCCATTGAAGGGAATGTACGTCTTCCAGTAAATTCTTTCCACACGCCGACTTTCACCCCTCACGGTTGTCTGTGTTTGTACAATTCGAAAGATTCACTCTCTTATGTGGTTGAAAGCCTGGAGAGACTAAGGGAGTCGACACTAGGAAGAAGGGATAGTCAGTTAGCGCAGCTGCCTCTGTCACTGCTTTTAGTTACAAAGAGAGGTGTTGGGTCATATTCAGATATTGGTGGAGAAACCGCATTAAGCCTAATAACACAGGGACAGCAGGTGGCCAGGAGGCTGCAGTGTAGCTTCTTAGACCCCGCCTCCCCGGGTGTTGGTTATGGCCACAATATGAGTGAGTCCCAGATTAACCAGGTACTTAGGAGTCTTCTGGACATTAGAAGGAGCACATCCTTCAGTAGCAGCTCCCCGCCCCTCCTTCCTGAACCACCTGGGCTCAGAGACTCTCCTCATCAGCCTGTCCCAGAGGCAGACCTGCGCATCGTCCTGTGTTTAATGTGTGGAGACCCCTACGACATAGAGCAGCTCCTGTCTCCTTTCCTAATGCCACCACACTGCAGGCCCATGTCCGGCAGTGGCACCTCTGTCATACTAGAGCAGACAGTGGGAGGACACAAGCTGGCTATAGAGCTGTCAATACTGTCATATCATGCCTCGTTCACTCTGAGAAAGAGCAGGTTGGTCCACGGCTACATGGCCGTGTACTCCGCCTCCCGCAAGGCGTCTCTGGAGACTCTGTGTGCGTTCCTATGTGAGGTTCAGGACATTATTCCAGTGCAAATCCTGGCAGTGGGGGACAGCCAGGCGGAGCTCACCGACAGTGACTATGCCAGTGAACAGCTCATACAGGGAGAGGAGCTGGCCCATGAGATAGAGGGTCGTTTCAATACGCTGGTGTGTGGCTCTGGGGGTGTGGTGGGTGGCCTGCACAGAATAGAAATGTTTCACTCGTTCCTCATGGAGGTGGTGGAGAAACGCAACATAGTGGAGGCCACGCACATGTATGACAATGTTGCTGAAGCCTGCACTGGTGAAAACGTGTATTCCCCCCGCTGCAGCTCTCCCAGCCCTGTCACTATGTTTCTGGACTCAGAAGATGATGTGGAGCCGTCTCCTCCATACTATGACAGTACACTCACCTCTCATGGAGGGGGCTACATGCCTGACTTGGATTCAAGTGACATCTCTGTCATCTCTGATATTCGGGACTTTGAAAACAAGCTCAACAACAAAGTCCCGCCCCAAGTCCGAGTAAAACCTGGCGTCACTTTTGACTTCAGAAAAATGAGCAGAAACCCATACATTGACACTCTTGGTCATCGTCGCTCCCTTCCTTCAGCTGTCACATGGGTTCCTGGTGGAGATGTTGGCTACGATCCATCCGACTACGCCGAACCTCTGGACGCTGTCTCAAAGCCTCGTCTCAGCAACGAGGAGATAATTTACTCAGTGCCACATGACAGCACACAAGGGAAAATCATCACCATCCGCAACTCTAATAGGATGCACTCAAATGGGAATGGCTCGGACAGTGAGGCTGACAGCAGCTCATTAGAAAGAAGGAGAAAGTTCTCTGCCGTGGGGGTCAAGCCCCGCCTTTACCGGGACCGCTCCAAGAGGCTGGGCAAGTTTAGTAGCTTTCGTACAAGCTTCATCGGCAGTGATGATGAGATAGGTGCACTCACAAAGTCCAAGGAGGATGACTACGGGACCCTAAAAAGTGACAGTCTGGTGGAGGAGAGTGAAGATCCCAAAAAGAGAAACATACTGAAGAGCCTACGACGAACAGCCAAAGTAAGAGTTCTAATTGTTTCGCCAAAAATGCATTAAATTGCAAAAAAACCTTTGTGCCATGTTCTTTTTGTTTCATCAGAAAACTAGACCAAAGCCTCGTCCTGCAGTTCCCAAACCTATGGAGAGCACCTACTTCGGGGTCCCTCTTGTGAATGTAGTGTCTCCAGACAGACCGATCCCTCTCTTTATTGAGAAGTGTGTTCGATTTATTGACACAACAGGTTAGTACATTATTTACCCTGGTTCACACGTAAATTCCACTCTAAACTCTTACTTGCCCATATACAGTTTTATTAACTAGTTTATGCGAACATTCATAACGCACATATGGTCTGCTTCACACTGACAGGCTAATTATGTGGGCTTACCTTTGGTAGAGGCTGCAAAAATATCAAACATAATAACAACCTAAAACCTTTTTGCAATACCACCAAGTTCAGAAACTTCCATACACATTTTAAAGACTACTTTTGGTGCACTAATGGAGCTGCTGCTGATTTGTTTACATTTATGGCATACTTCTTAATAAAACTACTTTCATGTTTCAAGTATCACCTGTGTTACAGCTGACAGTAAAAAGTGAAAAAGTTAGTTGAACGGGTGGAGTTTTTCACAAGATGAATAAACCGATAGATGGTGATATTCATTAACCGCCTCGAAATGATGAAAAGCTTTGGTAAAGCGCCTGCTTCACATCTTGTGTTGGCATGTGTGTTGTGATGTTTGGTGCTGCTTCTGAATGTCTGCCCTACACTTTCCCTGTTTCTCTGGTTTCCTCAGGCCTCAACACAGAAGGATTGTATCGAGTAAGTGGAAACAAGTCCGAGATGGAGAGCATGCAGAGACAATTTGAGCAGGGTGGGTTCATCAGTGTGTAATAATTATATCTCTGAAAACAAAATCCAAACGAGTGTCGGCACAGCTGATACTTGTCATGACACATCATTGACCCTCTTCACTTCTGACTCTAGACCATGGGCTAGACCTGGTGGAAAAGGACTTCTCTATCAACACTGTGGCCGGAGGCCTCAAAAGCTTCTTCTCTGAGCTGCCTGATCCCCTGGTGCCTTGCGCTCTGCAGGTGGACCTACTGGAGGCTTTCAGTAAGCAAACACCGCTGTGCTGGGCGGGTCTCTGTACAACATAAAAAGATTATTTCTTTTTGGGGGAGAAGGGCAAGGAGGCTTTAGTGAACTCCCTTTGTTTGTTAAATTATTCTATATTGCTCTTTAGGCTTTAGATCAAGTTTGATAATGAAAGTTTAATCCAAACATCCTCTGCTCACAGAAATTAATGACCGAGAACAGAGGCTGTACACCATGAAGGATGTCCTGAGGAAGTTCCCCAGGGAGAACTATGATGTCTTCAAATATGTTGTGAGCCATTTACACAAGTAAGTTCAACACATGAGTTCATCAAACCAATCCAACTTAAGAATGTACTTTGACCAAAGTGCAACTCAAAACACATGAGCAATGATTAATCATAAAACGGTGACAGTGGTCATAAACCATTGAAAACGATGTTGGTAGAAATGAAAGTTGCATCTTAATAGGGAGGAAAGGGCGCTTTGGGAGCAGGCAACGACAGATTGAGGCAGTCTTAAGGGGGTGAGGGCTGTGGAGTTTTTAAACCTGCAGAAATTGAGTGGTCCCGTTTCTGTTTCCTCTTTGTCTTTGGGACCATTCATTGGCAATGAGAAATTGAGAGAGAAGACTGTGAAATTGTAGTATTGAAAAAAGTCTTGCCAAAGAAATGTATATTGTTGTCATCAACTATATACAGTTCTCAAAGGTTTACATACCCAGAATGTCAGGGTATGTAAACTTGTGCATATTCATCACAGACATCTTTTCAACTAGAAACTAGCCAAATGTCCCTGATCAAAAGTTTACATATTGTGCATCTTGAAACAAACATAAACTTTTTCAGAGAGTCCAATTTTGTCAGAGACTCCCTTATTTCAGCTGAAGTCAGTTTTTCTTTGCTCCTGAACAATTCTCCTGGCAGTTGTTGAAGGTCATGTAAACGTTAGATCAGGGACATTTGAGTAGTTTCTGTTTTAATTATGATTTCAAAAGGAAATCGGCAATACATGACTTCACACAACCACTAACCATGAGTGGGCAAAAATATGTGTGTTTTTCATCTTCTATGAAAAATGGCCAAAAGATTAAAAGGGTATGTAAACTTAAAAGTATATGTAAACTTATGAGCACAACTGTATGTTTCTTTGGTAAGGAAGTTTTTGATCCTCTGTCTTTGTTTTTATATTGCAGAAAGGAAGTAAAATTATTCAATGAATTGCCAGACTTTGTTGATGCCTTCAGTAATTGTGTTTGTGTCCAAAGGGTGAGCCAACTGAGCAGGCTGAATCTGATGACCAGTGAGAATCTGTCCATCTGCTTCTGGCCCACGCTGATGAGGCCAGATTTCACTACTATGGACGCCCTGACTGCAACACGCACCTACCAGACAATCATCGAGGCCTTTATCCATCAGTGTGCATTCTTCTTCTACAACCAGCCGCTCATTGACTCCCCCACTGGGCTAGGAGGACTCCCTGCCTCTCCCACCACTGCCCTGACCTCCGCCTACACTTGCTATCGCTCCTCTCCACCTCATGGTGGTGCTCACTTCAGCCCATTGCAACAGTCACCCCCCACTACGCCCCAGTCCCCCCTGCAGTCGCTGCTGCCACCCCTGCACCAGCACCCACATCCACACCACTCACCGGCTGAACAGGAGACACTGTAAGAGACTCATGCTGGACCTTTCTCATACAAGTCAAGATCTACACTATATCCACACGAGACAGAGCTGCAGTCATTAGAACTCATTTGTGCTTTCTGGATTAAGAGCATCTCATCATTTTTAGTGGAAGGAAGCATTGTCAATGTAGATAATTAAACTTTAAAGACCAGAGACAAAAAATGCCCAGCAGACATGTCTGGACTCCTGGGTGCTTGTGGCTGGATCCTGGTCCAATGTGATTAGTTAAAGCACTGGTTGTAAAAGTACTGGGGATGATCACTAACTGGTACTGCCATGCCCTGACCCTAGAGGGCGACAGGGAGCACCGTCACTACAAGCCTTCTGATGACCACTTATCCTACGCTACCATGCCAAGCTGGAAGACATTTTTAACCTGTATTTTAATTTCTTTGTCTCATGAAAGTACTGCCACTGGATCGATAGACTGTTCCTATGAAGGTCCAGAGCAGGCCAGGCCCCGTGGGTCTCTTCAGGAGCAGGGGGAGGATACACATCCAGGGATGCACTTTAACTATCATGTTTTTATTTCACAGTTCAGCCATAAAATACCATTGCCCAAACAGAGCATTGGCAGATCAAACTTTGTTTACATCAGACATATTCTTTTTATATTCAGTAACTTATCTGAAGCACTTTTTGATAGTGTAGTGTTAATTGAAGACATGCCACATTGACTAACTGTCCATATTGTTTAGTGGTTGAGTGTGGCATTAGTACAGGCTTGTAAATCAAGATCCTTTTGTAAAAACTTATGTTCTTTACAGGATTCAGAAGTTGCATTTTAGGCTGAGGGGAAGTCTGATTCTGACCATATTCCCTCATTCAGCCAGCCATGTGAAAACTAGTTTACTTTTAGCATTTGTCTTTTTCTAGCTGTTAATCCGAATGGATGTTAAGGCTGCATTTAAAAAGACTGTGCCTGCTTTCAGTCAAGTGAAGGAAAACTGTTGCCTTGATCTCATTAAGTGAATTGGAGAGATTTGATGTGCTACTATAACACTACGCTGTGTTGCCATCTGGTGACTATGGAGACTACAGGCTTGAAACCTTAGAAGGTTGGACGTGTATCTGTGGCCGTCTATCAGCCAAGCTCTTTGTTTTCATCCAATATTAAGGCCCTGTAGCTCTGAAGGTTTAGTCCTTTCACTTATTTTGAATTGTCCCAGTAAACACGCAGCCCTGTAGACTTTATATTGTGAATGGGATTTGAGAAGGACCCATCCACTGCTGTAGTGTGTTAGTTTAGTGCAGACGTACACCTCCCCAGCTACAGAAACACAAGCAACAGCACGTGTTGGATGGTAGCATTGTGAATGAAGATGCAATCATTTAAACAATCCAATGGAGGTGAAGCACTGTCTTTTATGAAGTCTTTGGCAAAACTGAACCAGCAGAGGCAGGTCCTGAGATTGTGTCCTGCTAATATTCTCTCGGAGCACTGGTCAAGTATTTGGGAGCCGAACTCACTGGTACTTTAGGATCATTATGCTGTTTGCAGTTTGACAGTCAAAAATCTTCGACAGAATCATCAACTTGCCGTGTACACAATTGTCTGACCTAACTCAACAGTGGCTAAGTGCATACTACTCTATAATATGTTTATTTAATGTCAGGGGACTCCACCTGTTAGTCAATGGTAGAGAGCATTTCTAGTGTGTATTTCAATGATTGAAAGTCCATTTTTACAATTTTTGTGAATGGTTAAAAGGCCACTTAAGTTTATTGCATGACTGGAAGAAGGGTGAACACCTCTTCCCATTTTAAAACATGAAATTAGTGCAAAACAAATGCTAAAATAATAGAAGAAACATATGTACTGTGCACCAAGGGCAAAACATAACATTTGTCTGACTGAGAAGAGTGTTTGAAGATGAAGGCCTTATGTGAACTGTATAATAGTTAATAAATTAAATCTTGTAAACTTGTCCTTGGCGCATGTTGTTTTTTCCAGCAATGGCTAAAAGTCACGTCATTTTATGAAGCTGAAGTTAAGCCACACAAAAGCAGTTTTATGAATGTTGCTGTGACAGACCGAGAGCATCGATCTGAGTCTGACACTGTCTCTGCTGTTAAAGACTGTTATCGTGAAGAGCCCTGACAGCGCCTCAAAAGACCCATCACACCCCACTGCCGTCTCACAATGACACGCTGCTAATTATCATGTTTTGATCCGCGCTTTCGACGGTGCAGTAGTGGGTGGTTTTAGTAGTGGGTGGTTTTAGTGACATTTGAGATTGACAGGTCAGTAAACAACTTATTAACTTATTTGCAATACCGTGAGACTACTGAGTAAAATGAGAGCTAACAGCTGCTGGTGGTGCCGGGGCCAGCGCAGGTGACTTAGTCCGTATCAATTATTCACAACGTCTCCGTCATGAGCCACTGCCCCCGCTCTGAAGCTCTGCATGAGCTCTGGAGCACCTCTGAACATGGTGCTACAACGCCACCTGCTGGCTGTATGCCGCTGTAGCAGGTCAAATTAACCCATCCCCAAGATTAAACCAGGGTAGGCTACAGTTTGGCCCAGGCCAGAGTATATTAGGTTAAGGTTATGCACATTTAACGTTTTGCTTTGTTGTGACATCACATGCATAACCTCTATATACCATGTGCACAGTTCTGGTGAGGGTAAGGTTTTTCTGGGATAGGTTATTATTCTTTTGAAATTTTGTGCCACAAAGGGATTTAACATACTTGGAATATACCAGAGTAATGAATGAAAAATGTTGACAAATTAAAATAAAATATTGTATAGCCTATATCCCTGAACAGTTGATTCCAATGTGGTCTGGAGGAGGTGGTTATATGCTCTTGTGTAAAACATTTGTCTGGAAAAAGGATCAGAGAATGACAGAAGCCATGACATATGAAAGATAGCTTTATTGCACAAGGTGTTAGAATGATCTTTTTAGTTTTTGTTTCTTTTCATAGAAAATGTAACTTTGAACACAAGCATTTGCTGTAACAAGCAACTCAAACAAATGTTTGGGATACCCGCAACTTTTTTTCTTTCTTTTTTTTTGGGATTTTGCTTTTAATTTTCATACATTTTCCCTTCAATTTCCCCTTTAAGCAAAGCATGCAATGACTTTTGAGGATGAACAAAATACAAAATAATAAAAAAAGTAAACGGGACAAATGACAACATCAAAAGACTTTTTAAAACAATCAAAAGTCAAGAAATTAGTATCAAAAACATAAAGGGAAAGTAATATTTCACCCATTTCAGAAATAAAATAATTTTTGATTTTTGATTTTGAAAGTGGGGCATCCAACCCTGATGTGTCCCCTGATTTGTTCTGTCGAAAATAGCTCTTCATACAAAACCGTGTTTATGTACAAGACTTGACCTATAAACAACACTCACAAAGGGACAGATCAAGGAGCCATGTTTGGGAAGTGACATTTGAATTAAATCATCGGAGATCGGACAGGCGCCCAAGCGCACCACGTGATCTGACCTGCTCATGCCCACTGTTATATACACTAGTGATCAAAAGAGCTACGGGTCCCTGATTTGACTTGGCTGGACTGGATTAGGCCACATACCAGTACTGTTTGGCCTCTTGAAACGAAAAAACATGGAATTCATTATTTCAAAATATATATATACTGTATATATAAATATATCCATAACCTCCTTTAACTCAAACAAATGGACAAAAAACAGGCAAATGAGAAAATTCAATGTAAGACACGAAACACCATTGAGGAGGCGCCTTAAAGAAGACACTCCTCTAAGTTTTTGTGCCAATGTACATCAAAGAAGAAAACAATGGGACATTTACAGTACCTCAGAAACAGGAAAACATTATATAAGATATTTCAATTGAGTGAACATTATATTATCTTAAAACGATCTCCCTGACATTAAGTATATTATATAAGCTTCATTCACATAATGAAAAGGATTTATGTCACGTTTTTTGTCAGTGTAGGCCTTGGTATATAGGCAATAATACTGTTTTAGTATTAGTAAATGGTGCAAGATTTTAGCAGCTGTTGTCCAACAAAAACGACAATACTAGGGGGAGACTCTGATTGCAATACCGATTAGATTACATAAACACTATTGAAATGTACCACTCGAGCGCCACCTCTTCAGGGGGTACTGTATATATAGTATTTTCATAAATGGTCCTCTGGTATTTTCCAAACACACACAGCAAAGCAATGCTACATATACGTGTGTTATCAGGACTTACCAGACGCACCTCTGTATTTCATAACTATTGAGATTATGAAGAAAACTCAAATCTCTTCTCTAACGCAGTCAGCCAACAGTACCATACAGAACATACTATATATAGTCACTTATCTTTATTCAATCCAACATTTAAATTCTTCTTCACATGATTGAGCGATTGTCTTTTGATAAATTTAGACCATAACGTTAAATTGCTGTATGCGCTTTAAAAGTACTGAAGTGCATACAATTAATACTTTGTCATAATTTCAATTTCATAAATTTCAATACTATACATAGAAATATATATCTAAATTCTTTATAATACCAAATAATCTCTATTTTATGGGAGAAATCAAAGCTGCTTGTTTTGGTTGTCCTGTGATTCATTACACATGGGTCATTTGTTGAGAGATGACATACTTGCATGATTTAACCTTTGTCTTTAGTGAAAGCTAACCTGATTTTTGGACACACATTTTGAGTAAATATGCCAATATCAATGTGGGACATTAAGAGACATGAGAGAGGGGCACAGTAAGAAGAGGAAACATAATCAGAAGTCAGTGAATGATTAATAAAAGTATAGAGGACAGTGCATGTATGAGAGACAGAATGACCACACAGCTTCACACTGGCTATTATAGTCTTCATCTTGTAACAACAGAGCTTCTCAATCATAGTCAACTTTTCTGACCACAGAATTGCTTCCTGGTTTTGCGCAGTGCAACTCCAGTATAAAATGAGCAGAGTGAGCACCAGCCTGCTGGATCTGTTAGTTAGTTAGTAGTTTTTCAAGAGTCCCAGGTGTACATGAAAAAGTCGGGTTAGCTGGGTCTCTACTGGGGACACCCTCCCGCATTTACGGAGCAGCTGAGCAGGACATCAGGCACTCCACAACAATGGTCTAAAGAGATGCCCCAGACTCCCCAGGTTTGGGCGGTTCAGTCAGTGCAAATGAGCGGGCTACACTAGTGTGTAAGATTTGGAGTAGGCGCCAGCGCTCTGTTTCTGCAGCCTGCCCAGTGCAGACGAGCTGCTCTCCAGCAGAGAGTCTCTGGAGCCTCCCTTGGAACTGTTGTTGGGGATACTGCTCGTACTGGAAGTGGAGGCTGTGGCTGCTGTGTTGGAGCTGGGCATTGTCAGGGTCCTTTGGGGCAGAGTGGAGGTGCCTGAGCTGGAGCCCAGGCTGCTCGGCCCCGAGTGGCCCAGCTGTTTGGAGTCTAGAGTCTTGTGTCGTCCCTGGGTATGATACCCTCTTTGTGTAAGACTGCGGATTGAAGCCTCCCGCGGTGGCACGGCAGGACATGGGTCGTGCAGCTCCCCTTGTTTACGGAAGAATGGGTCTGTTTTCATGTAGAGGGGAAGATTGCAAAATTCACCTGAGATAAGAGAAGAAAAAGAAGATGATGTAACCTTGTGAAAATCTTTGTTGTATAATAAATCAGATGGCCAGGAGGCTTGCTTGCTCCTGTTTTGGGTCTGAACTGTTTAAAAGGAGCTTTAATAAGTAGTTTTAAACTTTGTGTACTTAGTTTGATTATGAGTATTTAAGAACTTAACTAACACACCAAACAGTGATATACAGTACATATTTAGTGTATGGGTAAAACATTTCCATGTCAAACATATTTTATACTCACTTTTTGCACGGTGTGGAATGGGCACAGCCACATTTTTACCACGGTCATAGTCCTGTGGTTTGGGTGGCGAGGCTGTGAAGCGGCAGATGCCCGGCTCTGACGGTGTGCTCAGAGAAGTCATGCTGTCCGCGGGGTCGTTGGTGCCAGTGGTCATTTGATCAGAAGAGCTGTCAGAGATGAAGCATTCTGTGATAGTAAACTTGGCATGTTGCAGGTGTTCTTCCAACTTGGCATGTTCATAAGCTCTGGCCAGCTCCTCATAGGTGGATGAAGCACTCTCTGTTGAAACCATGCTGTTACGACCTTTATCTGAAAAACAACAGTCAGTTCAGGTTCAGTTCTGAGATACAGTTGTGTTTATCTTAACAAGTTCTTCGACTTTACCAGTGTCTTGTGAAAGGCTCGCACTGTAACTGTCACTCTCTGTGGCTGTGATGCCCCGTGAACCCATAGTCCTCCAGTCCGAGGTCAGAGTCCGTGCAGACGCAGTGGACTGTGTCTGGCTCGGTCGACTCAGGGTCCACTGACTTGAATATCTGTTTCTGGAGCTGTGGGCGGACTTAATGCTTTTCCTTGACACTGGGTCTAACAAAACATATGCATTAGTGTTAGAACAGCCAAGTCATGGTTTAAGATGGTTTAAAATGCTGTGGCACATAGTCCAACTCACTTGTTCCCGGGCGGATGTCGGACATGTCGATGAGTGGTCCTGAGTTTTGAATCAGGGCCTGGTGGTGCAGAGAGACACCTGTGCAGAAGTTCTGTGGGTTCACCGATTGACTGAACTCTGTGTCTGTTACTGGCACAGCCGCTTTGTCTTCTCCTGAACAAAAAACATCAACTATCACATAGTCCTGATAACATAGGAAAGTACCTACCCCTGCCACATGATATTATCACTTAAACCTACCAATCTGTTTGATGCCTTCTTTGTCCTCAATGAGAAGCTGAACCCGAGGGATGTCTATGTGGAGCCTAGGCCCTGTTGGAGGCCCCTTCACTGGAGTGTCGATGGTGCGATTGTTCTTACTGTAACAAAAGACTCAAGATTAATTCTCATCTCAGAATAGTTTCTAAATGAATTATGGCAAATGGGTTTCAGTTTGTTATCATTAAACCAATGAAAATGTACCTGATAAGCATCTCTGCAAGACTTTTAGCATCTACAAAGAGAATTTTAAAGTAGATTAAACCAAGATATAACATATACTGTAGATATAGTCTAAATCATGTCTTACCTCTAAGCCGTTTTAATCTCTTTTCCTTTCGCTTCTTTCGAATAATAAAAAGAAAAGCCACACCCACAGTGAGCAGGATGACAGGAGAGCCAATGGAGAAAAGTTTCTTCACATCATCTCCTTCTCCACGAGCTGATTTAATTGGAGGGATGGTGCCTGGCCAAACAAACAGACGGTATTTACATCACAGACTATTTAACACATGTGTAGCATTGTGTCGGTGTGACTCACTGCCGTCATAGTCAGTCGTAGCAAACTGTGAGGTCTGATTGCCGCAACCGGCACTATTGCAGGCCTTCATCTTCAGCTCGTACCAGGTGGCCTCTCGCAGTTCACTGAGGAACAGCTGAGTTGTAGAGTTGGCTTTAAGACTCTGCCAGGCCCATGTGCCTTTGGGCCTGAAGTCCAACATGAGGTCAGTGATGGGACAGCCACCGCTGGTCCAGCCCTGGAGGTTGAGCCCTGCATGAGTGGAGTTGATGTGGGTGAGCAGAGGCTGATCCTTGTTGAAAACAGGTTCTGTAGAAATAAAGGAAACGTAAGAGGTCAACACAAATAGCATTAGTTATATTTACTAAATATATCTTATTTATTTCATTAACTATGCAACAACAGCCAGGCAGCAAATGTTTCTGCAAGTATACAATACCACCTTTTTAATATAATGTCTGCATCACTAATACAGGGACTATTTGTATTGCACACATTTGTATTGTAGAAGAATACAATAACACAGCCAACAGCGACAGTTTACCCCTTTCCCAGAGTTACTAAAACCTTTCCATTGTCATGAAATTGTTCTAAAATATTCTGCTTCTTAAACTCTTACCTCTGCCATGTGTCTTGGCTTCAATAATTTCACTGATGCGCCCTGACCCCACACTGTTCTTGGCCGCCAGCTTAACTTTGTACCAGGTTCCACAGCGGAGATTGTCCAGTCTGAAAGACCTCTCACTGGAGCTGATGAACACATCTCTCCACTCCTCTGTGTTGTCCACCGAGTACTGCAGCACAAAACCTGCACAGGCATATATGCTGTTATGGTCAAATATACTGTATTTTCATAGGAATCATGAATGTAATGCAGCAGCTTGACTGACCACCAGGTGGCGCCATAAAGCTAGATTTGACTAGAAGCTGAAACAACTCTACCTAGAGACAACTAATCACTTCCTTCAGGTTGTTTAATTAATTGCAGTATTTTTGCGAATTAAAAGGGACAACACAAAATCTTAATCATAAAAGCAAAACCCTCTCGCAACTTTAAGAATACAGTAGAAAATGCCATACCTCTGATAGAACTCCCACCGTTGTCCCCGGGTATCCATGTCAGAGTGATGGACGAGGTTGAGGTAGTGGACACGGTTAGACGAGGCTGATCAGGAGGTACTAAAACCAAACACAAAAGCCACATGAACCATCAATATATAAGGCTAGGTTCTTTCTTAGGGACCATAAATCGTCTTTATGTCATACCTTGAACAACTAGATTGACAATGATGGTGTCAAAGCCCAGGGTGTTAGTAGCTGTGCAGGTGTAGTATCCCGAGTCCTCTGCTTTGACTGAGCGTAGTACCAATGTCCCATTTGATAAAATTTGTTTCTGGCTGTCAGCGGTCACCGGGATGGCAGAATTGTCACTGTATGGATAGACACATACAGTATGTTGGTATTTATAAGACAAAGTCATATTTTTGAGTTTTAGCGCCTTAATCTTGATACCTCACCTGTCTTTGGTCCATTTTATTGTAGGAGTTGGTTCTCCGACCGAGCCACAGGGTAGACGCACCTCCTTCATCCAGGGCGTGGTCACTGTGCCTCCAAAGGACAGGATTTTGGCTGGGACTATACACCAAAAGATGGAAAGTTCATTATTTTACTTAAAATTAAACGTGACAACTAAAGACATTTTTTTCTTTTTGTAATTGTTCCAATGTTATTGAAGTGGCCTAATTATTTTGACACGTGGCATGTCCTCATTGTTGTGTGAGTAAAAATCTATTGAATATGCTTTAACCCTGCGCTTCCCCTTCCCTCACGGACTGAGTCTATCTTTTCTCCATAGATTCTCCTCTTTATTGATTCTTGCCGGCTATTGTACTCCCTGAGGGTCAGTTTACTAGATAGGCCCTGTTCATCACCACATAATTAACAACAGCGTTTCTTGCTACTCAATCAATAACGGGACTGTCAGTCAATATGAGGCTACGGAGGAAAGTGAAAGAGGCAGGCATCATGCTGTTGTCATTTTTACTGCCACATTTGTACCACTCATAACCTTTATAGGAATCCCTTTAACCTTCTCGTGCTTTACACACTTGCCCCGAGGACCTACCTTTCCCAGCAGGCTCCACTGTGACCTTTGAGCTGATGTTACCGCGTCCGGCGGTTGTGACGGCGGCAGCCCAGATTTGGTATTGTTTACCACGGGTGAGGTGCGTGATACGGTAGAAGAGCATCTCAGGGTTGGCCTCGTACTCGCTGGGAGCCTGGGACAGAGGGCAAGGAACACGGTGTCAACAAGGAGTAAACAACGCATCACCAGATTGAGATACCTGCAGCTGCTGTGGGAAATCAAATCAACCGCAACTAAAACTATTTCACACAACCCAAAATAGATAACAAGTTACACACTTAAAAACAATATTTGACCTGCCTCCAAGCATCATTTTAAAATCATATATCAAAATGTATTCCTTTGGTTGCAACAAGTCTTCTTTTGAGGACAAAGACAGTTATACCTAAAGATGTAGCAGTGTCTTAAGAGTAGAATGAAATTTAAAAAAAGGACCTAGGCATAATTTTGCAAACAGGCTGTCAATTTCAAATGTATTAGTATCATATTTACATACACATACAGTGCTTAACAAATGTATTAGACCACCTATCACAAAAACAAGAAAACATAAATAACTATTAACTATAAATATATCAAAAATATAACCTAAAATGTCAATACTTTGTATGGCCACCTTTGGCCCTGATAACAGCTTGCATTCTTGCTGGCATTGTTTTATGTAGTTTTGCAAAGTCTCTTTTGTTATTAAGGTCCAAATAGTTTGTAGCTGTTCCCAGAGACTTGCTTTGGATGAGACTTTGGTGTGATCAAGTTTTGATTTCACTAAATCCCAGATCTGTTCAATGGGGTTCAAGTCTGGACTTTGGCTTGGCCAGTCCATCAGATCCAGCTCCAGATTCCTTTTTCCTTAACCATTACAGAAACATAAAAAGATATTTTGGTGAACAGAATACTGTTAAATTATGGCAGCAATAGCAGACACCTCATACTGGGTGGTGGTCTAATAAATGTGTTAAGCACTGTATACATTTTTTATTTTTTATTTATACATTTTTCTGTAGCACAGCACATCACCTGTCTCATTTTCTGCAGTGATTTACATATTGATCACTATATAGATTTGGGACTGACAAAAAAGACTTGTAACCCTTTATGTTTGATTGCCATAATAAAAGCAGCAAAAACAAGGAAAAGCAAAAAACGTTGGAACCAGCCGCAGAGATCATTTTATGTTGGCAATCTTGTGCTGTTTGTACAATTAAATATTTTGTGTTAGATTATCTATCATAGCAATGCTTGTGTTTAAAAAGATTTTCATGATGTGTATATATTTGTTTTTATCTGACTTTTAGAGTGGACTTTAGTGTCCTTGAGTGAATAAAATGTATTTTATTTCAGTATTTTTTGCTGGTGAAAAACACCTCTAAACGCATGGGTATTTACTGTAAGGGGCTCGTCTCCAAGGAGAAGATACATGAGGTGCAAACACAAACTTGTAATTTAGCAACATACTGTACTATAACCTGGAATGTTCCGCACTGTGGCTTGTATGAAGCTAAATAATAAAGGCCAACATTTACAGTATAATAATATACCAAAAACTAAATGATTCACTTTGCACACGAGTGTATATAATGCAACGTTTCCCCCTCATAAATCAAACTATTATAAACAGTAATATAAGAATAATAAAAAGCACCTAAACTAAATTTGTGGAAGTGAGTGCTTGTCGGCAGATGTATTACAAGCAAACTGGCTACAGCACTGGCATAAATGATATGTAGATTTTTTTCCCACTACCTGAGGCTCACATAAGAATGGCTTTTTCTCAAGTCAGTGCCTCTGTTTCTTTAATGTCTTCATATCACATTCATCCAATTTCTCTCTACCCCTCTCTGTCTAACTCAGTGGAGAGGAGCGGATGGAGGGATGAGAAGGGAGATGCCCAGACATTCCTGTACGGTGGCGGTGGTGTGGTGAGATGCTGTGGAGAGTGATATGTGAGGATAATAAAAAGATGAACAAAAGCACTCGTCTTGTTGTGACGGATCCCCTGCTCCGTCCCTGCTATGCCTCTTCCCCCTCATCCCTCTTTTCCCCCGGCCTCTCCCTGCCTCTAATGGTGTGTCTGTTCCCCCTCCCTCCTCCCTCCGTGCCCGGGCTCATTTACATGGCACTCATGCACACACACATGGAGGGAGTATTTGTGAAAAATAAGTGCAATCGAGGCTCGTATCAAATTTCAGGAGGTGCCGTTGTTTGTGCGCACACGCGGTCTAACCTCAACTTGAAACACGGTGTGTACAGTCTATGTAAAAATAGAAAATGTTCAATGTGATTGTCTGTGTGCTTTGGATGCGGCAGTGTGCGTGTGTGAGCTTGTTCTCTGCTTCATTTGCATATCTACGTCTCATCACGTTGCCAAGACAACCTCATCTGTTCATCTGGGAGGGCAGGAAATAAAGTGGTGGTACAAACATGGTGAAAGAGACACATGCAAAGATAACACAGGTTTAATGAATAATGATGGTTACAAATTAATTATTTCATCAAATTCCACTTCATTGCTGAATGCTCCCACATAGACTCACCGGCTGTCCCGAGCCCGGACTGGAGCAGTAGATGGTGTATTTGCGGATAACACCATTGGGTTTGAGAGGAGTTAACCAGGAAACAACCACACTGTTGGGTGAGGCAGGTACTGCCTTGATGCCAGCTGGTGGTCCAGGGACTAGAAAGAAAACAGGAAGAAGAAACTGTAGTATGTGGCTTTAAGCATTATACACACTCTGTGTGTTGGTGCCTAAAATGAGCAGACTTGCTTGCAGATTGGCAGTTTATCCTTCTCTAAGCCGCTCTAGGACTTGGAGGAACTCCCTTTCAGTGGACGACAGTGGCATATGTTCATTTAGACACTGGTCAGCACTTCTGACGCTATGACACCCAACACTATTAAGTCTTAGACCTCACAAACAGATTAGATTGTCTGATCCGCTGCTAGCCACTTGAGCCTGACACTGGACACCACTTAATGCTCTTAATAGGGGTAATCAAGCTTAAGGAACAAGGTATGCTTAAAGTGATGTGACGTTTTACAATAAACATGTCAAGAGGTAGGATTTACAAAAACAGTGGACAATGATGCTTTTGTTACATCAGCTTTAAAGTGTGGGGTGGACTCTGTCAGGTCTATTCAAAATCACCATAAATATGACTCTCTCTTGACAATGGGCCTCATTTGGGGTCTACTGAAAGGAGGCAGAACAAGACAAGATTCTTTAAATCTTTACCGTGAGGCCTTTTAGCCCGTAAGTCAGCCTGTTCATCCCCTGTGCAGCCTACTACACACGTAGGGATAACAGGAGTCAAAGTTACGAATAAGGCTCAAACTGGGGAGGTGGGGGCGGCTGAATGTGAATGGAGAGACGGAACATTTCCTTTGGGAAGTGATGATGAGGCCAAAGGGGAGTGGTACAGGGGAAGCATCATTATCATAACGGGATGTCCATGTCAGAGTCGGAGTGGCAGAGGGAGGGGGAAGTCCCATCTGGTGCCCAAAAGCTGCCCACACCCAAGAGTTCTGCAAATTTAGCACTGTTACTGCAGTGTTACTACAGTCCTCTTGAGTCAGAAGGCCAAGAAGTTATCACCATTTCAGAGCAACTTTATGCAGTTACTGTAAAATTATATTAAAATGATATAATAGTGACTAAATACAAATTAAAATTATATAATGATTATAATGATTTTGTAATTGGTTCACATTCATCATTACTCATTGTTGTTATGCTATCTTTCCTCCATCTTTAACCCTGAGGCCCCTCCTCCCTCCACTTCACAAAGAGACATGGATCTTGCTGTAATCCCGCCTCCAATGGTGTAAGCACAAAATTAATTCTCTCTAATCCAAGAGGAGTTAATCCCCATGCCTATGGCAAGGGTCTGGTAGAAGGGATGCAGTCTGACTGATGGCTGGCTGACTTTGGGATGCAGGCCTCCCTCAGCCCTGAGCTGCGTACCCAAAGCCTCTTAATTCTCATTAGTAGTGCTAATGGAGCTTCCAAGCATAAATTAGCTTTTGTCACGGGTTTGAGATACAGTTGAGTCCTGTTTTTTATGAACACCCCTCACTCCTCCCTCCTTTTTCCGCCTCTTATTTTAGATGAAAGCAGATTCTTCTGAGGCCAAAATCAACTCATAATGCATGTGAATTTGAATAAAAATAAATCTATACACAAATACTTACGGTCTTCCCGAGTTTGAATGTAGAGGACGTTGCTGCGGACCCCGTCTCCGGCCTGTGTGTAGGCCAGCACCTGAACGCTGTAGTTGGTGAACTTCTCTAGGCCTCTGAGCTCCACCTGCTCTCGGGTCGTAGTAATATTCTGCATCTCTCCCCACTCTGATAATGAAGTACATTATTTTAGGAGAGTTTAGAATAGTATCTCAGAAGTTGAAGTAACAGTAACAGTTGACCTGTCTACCTGTATTACCTGTACTTTTACTTGGATAATTTGTATAAATATTGTGTATTTACTTCAACATATATTGACTACATTTAAGACATTTAAGTAGAGTACATGCAAAGCACTAACTGCTTATTTAATTTAACAGATTGCTTTCTACTGATAACTAATCTACACAAAACAGGGACAGACACTGATGTTTTCAATGGAGACACACAGCAACAATTCACCAGAGGACAGGCATGTGATGAATGGGTAGGTTAGTGAAATTTAAAATGAGAGGTGATAATTACTCTGCATTGGCCACTGGGCTTGGCCCCCACAGCACCCACCTCCGTCAGGGAAGAGGGACCAGAACACAACGCGGTAGCCTTTCAGCACACCGTGCAGCGTCAGCCGTGGAGGCTCTGCCCATGTGATCACCGCCTCGTCTGATGTCACGGAAATGGCTCGCACGTTTTGTGGAGGCTCGCTGGGCACTGGGGGAAGAGAAGCAGAGGACCATGTCAAACATGAAGTTAAACGCATCAAACTGAGGATACAGTAACAACACTGCACTGAACAATCATCAATGATGAACATGATCTATGTGACATAATGAGCTACATCTGTATTTCTCCAAAACAAATCATCCAGATAAATAATACAGAACATAACATTTTCTTGTTTGTATTGGAATAACTGTAAAAAAAAAAAAAAAAAAAAGCTAAGTTAAAGTCAAATATTGTGCAGGAAATGTCCTGTAAAGTTTAGAGATTGAATCAGGAGCTGAGAGCAGTAAAAGAGCCACACCACAAAGGGTTAAATGTAGATGAAGTGGGTGGGGTGAACTGCATTATGGAGAGTGACACTTCCAACAGCACAATGGGATGCCTATTTAGAGATGTAAATCTTATTGTACTATAACATGATTATTTTCAGTTATTATGATCACTGTCAGTCAGTAATTACCATCCACTTTGATTAAACACAAGTAAGACCGTGTGCGTCTTGTAAAAAGATAGGATAGCCAGATAAAGGACAAGATAAGGCTGGTCTAGGATGACGGATAAAGGAAGCAGAGGCGGAGTGGGCAGACAGTTACAGAGTAACATGGATCCCTGTTCCTCTCGCTCCACCAGCCTAATGAGGGTGCTAATTAAAGAAGAAAGAATAATGGGGGATGTGCAGCAAATCCATATCTTCTGTGTCCTCTGAAAGTGTTCACTTAAGTCTATGTGGATAAAATAACCACTTTTATTTCAATTAGTCTGTTGGCACATTATTTATATTTTTCTCTCTTACCATCTTCGAGAGTTGTTGCATTGATCTCAGTGCTGGATGGTCCAGTGCCAGCTCGGTTGAAAGCCTGAACCACAACTCCGTACTGGGCAAACTTCTTTAAATTGTCCAGTGTGTACACTTCACTGTCTCCAGTGGCTTTCATCTCCACAATACTGTATTGGCCATTGCTGCCGGGACCATTCTCTCTGTAACCAATCTGGTAACCACGAATCACCCCATTCTGCAACTCCTTTTTTGGGGCCTGGAAAAAAAGAATTGACCAACTCAACATCAAAACCTTCCTTGCAAATTATGATAAACAAATGTAATCTAATCAAATACATGCAACAATCAGTACCTTCCATGTGACCCGAATGCTCTGAGACGTCATTGGCTGCAGGAATACTTCCATTGGTGGCCCGTCAGGAGCTGTTGAAAGATTTAAAATAATGTATTACATTTTATAGTAATAATAATAAGTCTAAATAAATGATTGGTTATTAATAATACAAGATAAAGATACTTGAGTAAATAATTTGGGAGTGTTCATAAAGTAAACTCACGGGCTTCCTCTGTGCTGATGGTAAGCTCCTTGCTGGGAAGGCTGCGACCGATCTTGTTGTAGGAGTACATGCGAATGCTGTACACACAGGCTGGGTGCAACTCCACAATGTTGGCCTGGTTGTTGGTGGGTGAGATGTTCCTTGTTGTGTACATGTGATCCCACGAATCTGTCACAAAGGAAGATGTTTTATTTTTGGGCATGTCACTGTGTAACATCCACTGCGCTGCAAAGGTCTAACCTACCTGACTTGTTCTTGTACTCAATATCGTAGCTGGTGATGATGCTATTCCCGTCAAATCTTTGGATCCAGCGCAGATTCATGCTCCTGTCTTTTACCTCGCGGACCTCCAGTTCAGGAGGGTCTGGAGGTTCTGCAGGACGTTAATATAATACAGATAAATAAAAACAAAAACATAAAATTTAATATACCAGCAATTATCACTTTTTAATATTTTATTGGTTATCAGGCTATGGACGTACCTTGAACAGTGAGTTGGATGAGGCCACGACCCTCTCCATAGGAGTTTATAGCATGACAAGAGAAGAAGACAGAATCTCCTCGCTCTGCTGGATTCAGCTGTGAACACACAGGACAGTTAGACCAATGATTCAGAAGGAAACAGTCAAACTTTGTTCACTCTGGACCAGGCCTCAGCCACCTGCGGTTTTAGAGCCACATGTGGCTCTTTCGCTTTGCCCTGGCAGCTTTCTGGCTATTTATTGAAAGCTGTTCTGGTGAAGTCCTGGTTTGACCATGCTTCTGTCGTGGTCTAATCTTAGTCCTGATTTAGCCCTGATTCAGTCCTCACATTGACAAAAAACAATAAAACACACTTAACAAAATTGGTTACTGCGCGGATACAGATAGTTTGGTAACAATTGGTGCATGCAGGCTTCCCACAAATGTGATACACCTTTTGTCTCAGTTCACAACTATAGAGAGGTGCTGGATATGATTAACGAAGGTGTACATCCTAAAATACAAATGTGACCAGTGTAAATGCTCAACTCAGTGTGCATACTACTCCATTTAGGTCAATTTACTTCTGCATGATGTTTCATACTGTGTCTGACCTTTAGGGTAGAGATGACTTCGTCTCCCTTCTTGTTGATGGAGATGGAGTAGCGAGGATTCCTCTCAGCGTCAATGACCGTGTCTCCTCTCTCCCAGCGGATGATGATGGGCTGCTCACCTCGTGCCGTGCAGTTCAGCTCCTTTGTTTGGCCCTTCCTCGCCATAGTGGTGTTGGGGTGGCTCGTGATCATGGCAGGAACTGAGCAGAAGTGCACACACATATGTCAGTGTGACGAATCGCATTATAAGGAGTAATGAGACGAGGGAACAGGGATGTGATATTAGAAATCAGGGATATATTACAGATGTATAGACATCTCTATTTCTACCCTTGGCCCTACATTTTCATTTCACGCTTCAAGCCCCACTAGTCCTCTGCCTGATCCTGATCTACCGTCTTCTGCTCAGTTCTCATTCTATCTTATTCTTTTACTTGCACAGATTATTGATTTGAGGGGTTCCTGTGGTTTTGTTTTCATAACTAATTCATCAGGCTTTTCCCAAGCAAACATTCAGAAGCATGCGGACAGGCAGTCGGAACACATCAATCAATATAAGAGTCAAGGTTTTGTTAAGTTCCTACAGGCCTCACTAGCCTGGGGCAGAAGTGCACTTTACTGGAGAGGTGCTGATCCCTCAGAAAGCCATGGGTTAGCGTTGCTCACAATCCTCTCTTGTCAAAAATATGGGCAGCATGGGAGTAATGTGGGTAAGCATGAGTAAGACCTACTTTTGACAGTGAGGATCATGCTTTTGCTGATGTCCGAGCCAACTCCATTGGAGGCCTGGCAAAGGTAGTAACCCCGGTCTTCCTCCAGGACGTGTCGGATTAGCAGAGAGCCATTGGACATGATCTGGATTCGACCTGTTAGAGGCACCGGGTGATACTGCTGTGGGTTTCCAAGACCTGTACAAACGCAACAAAAAATCTCAATAAACGTCAAGATACATTTGAAATGTCTCTCAGGTTAGTACATATATTGTTTCTACTTTACCTTTAGCGTGTTTCCACATGACCTTTGGAGGAGGGTAACCCTCTACAGAACAATTTAGGACACCTGCTTTCCCATAGATGCAGTCCTGGTTGTTGGGTTGTACCACAAATCGTGGTGGCACTAAAATATTGTGTAATATAAGCATCATAAGTATATACAGGTCAATTTTGTTTTTTAATATTGTATTTACATCTTTTTTGCTTACCAGTAACTATCAACTGTCTTTCCCAGCTGACAGTGGCAGCGGCGTTGCTTGCAATGCAGGTATAGTTTCCATTGTGCTTTAATGTCACTTTAGAGATTTGTAAAGAGCTCATAAATTCTTTGGTCTCAATTGCAACTCCAGAGGCGGAGCCTGGGATTATGAGCTGGCCATCTTTGTGCCAGGTGATGCGTATGGGCATGTCCCCAGATGACACCACACAAGCAATATATATCAGCTTTCCCACGGAGGTAGAGGGGATGTCAAAAGGCTGGATGAGTGGTGGCACTGTGGGCGAAGACAGAAGAAAAGATCAACATAAACCAAGGAAGAGGATGGTGGGGCCATCTCAAGCTCTGCTGTGGAAAAGAGAAGGTCATTGGCCACCGGGCCCCACATCTCTACCCCCCTCTGCCCCATCCTGCAGCCCATAATAGCCGCTCTGGTTAGAGTCCAATTGGCAAGAGGAAGTCAGACCGTTGCCATAGTAATGGAGGTTGGGATGGGGGTACTACAGCTGAGACATCTGGGGGATTTAATCTAGGCTTCATTATTATTCATCTAATTAAATCAGAGACACACTCAGGCACACGCACGCACCCTTAAACACCTCTGCAGCTGCCCCACTACCATCATTACCCCACTCACACATGCAACAACACACCAAAGCATATTCCAGCATGAATTTGACCAAAAAGCTCTTTAAGGCATAACTCTGTTCAGAGCATTTTATGCCACAAAGAAATTCTCCACCAAAATCATGGTTAACAATAGCAGAACATCTTGAGACAAATTTAATTTAAGACATGAAAAGTTGAAATAACACACATACCTTTGACAGTGACATGAACAGTCTGGTTGATTGACACTTGGGGCTGGATCAGCACACTGCACAAGTAGGTGCCCTCATCGGCGCCCTTCTGAACGTCCGTCAAGCGCAAGGTGCCATTCTCAAATATCACCTGGCGATGATTATCAGGCAGCTGCATGCCGTCTTTAAGCCACTTGATAGAGTAATAAGGGTAGCCGATCACACGACACGTGATATAGGTGTTTCTACCTGCCACTGCTGTGATGTCCCGCATGGGTCTGATTCTGGGCGGACCTGAGGACAGGGGGGAGACAGAGGGGTGGAGGGTAGTGATAGATGCAGAGCGGAGGGAGAGAGCGGGGCAGATGAGGTGTGGGCAGAGGACAAGAGTCATGGAGTGGAAGAGAAGCACGGAAGAATAATGTGGAATAGGTTGGGAGAGAGTGATTGGGTCAAAGTCGACAAGTGTAGAGGGAGGTTAGTTATGCTCCAGTATGTGTAACTTTTTCATTAGTTTTTAAATGTATGAGTTTATTGCTATCGTAGCATTTTTACTGGGCCCAATGACTAATCATCTTGCTTTCACACTAAGGCTTGATAAAACTGCAAGACATAGGGTCTTGTAAAAAATAGAAACAATTCATTTTACAAGCACATTCTACCTAATAAAGAGCACCATGACATTTACACAAAATCTGAGTTGGCCCATACAATTGTTATAGAAATATAGAAATATCTGCTGTGTGATTGTATTAAATGTAAAGTGCGGTAATATTGAAAAACAGACAGGCACCTCTTACGTTTATGCGCGCTTGGTACTCTGCGCTACCGGCCGAGTTACGTGCGACGCATCGATAGACTCCTCCATCTCGAATGAGTGGGCTGCTGACGTTGACATGCGACACGGTCAGGCCGTCGGAGAGGGTGAACTGGCTGGTCTTGTAGGTCGAATCTCGCACCACAGGCTCATCGTCCAAAGTCCAGGTGATCGAGGGTGGAGGTGCTCCTTTAGCCCCGCACATGAGGGAGAAAGGCTCACCAGGGTTGACCACACGCTCACTGAAGGAAGACACAATACGAGGAGTACCATCTAAAAGAGGAACGGAAAGCACACATAATATTAGTGTTTGTGATAAACTGCAAAAACATGGGCTTTAAATGCATACATTACAGAGACTAAGTAAACATACCCTCAAGCAAAATAATGGAGAAATCCTGAGAGGTGTGGCCCTTCCTGGAGGCAAAGCATTGGTAAGCCCCGGAGTGGAACTTCTGAGCAGCAGTGATCTGAAGGGTGTCGTTGTGCTGTCCCTGGATGGAGATGTGCTGGTCTGGGACAATAGGCTCTGTGTTTCTGTACCAGCTGATGGTGTATTCTGGGGTGCCCTCCACAGAGCAGGTGAAGAAGAGTGTGCTGCTGATGCCCGTTTTCAAGTTCTTAGGGGACAAAGTCACTCTCAGTGGATCTTTGGAAAAGAGTAGACACCACAATTAGTTAAATACAGATAATGTAGTTTTCTCAGCAGGCAAACATAATAACAGAACAGAAAATATTAACATTCATCCAATTTGTTATTGATAACAGGACGACAATATTGTTTGCAAAATGCATATTTTACATTTTAATATTTCTTTTCATTTAAGAAACTGTATTAAAAATATGTTTGTGTAGGTTCTCAGTCGTACAGGAGTTGTCCATCGTAGGCAAAAATTCTTCAGTCTTCATCTGTACTCTGTAGTTGAAGTGTAGGACGTTTCGATCTTACTCCAAAGATCGTCGTATTAAAAATATAATTGAATTATTATTATTTTTTTTTATTTCATGTGTACAAATTATCGAAAGGGGAATTGATATTGGTGGTGGAAAAAGCATGATGTGTGAACTAACTTTGTGAACAATAGTTTCAGAGAATGGAAGGAGGCACAATCAGCAGCAGAGACTCAATCAGTTGGACGCACTCATTAAAAAGCAGCTGGAGATATCTCTTCACATCTCTGTCCACTTCTGTGTGCGAGATAGTGCGTGTCTATGTACGTGTGTATGTGCAAAATGTCAGTGAGCAATAAGGCAGCTGGTGGTGAGTGCTGGGGGGCATTACTGAGCCTCCCAAACCCCCCTTGCCCTGTCAGAGTCACAGAGTGTGCTGCCATGATGTGCCCACTGGCAAAGCCTCTGTCTTGCTATCCTCCTCTCTGTCTAGCCTTGTACTGCTTTCTGTTTTATTGAATTGCTCATACAGCGCATTTATCTCCACCCATTTTTATTATTGTGTTATCAGATGACACACAGTGTCATTCCTGTAGTGTCAGGATGTGTGATTGTCCCCTCAATGACCCCTCATCTTTATCTTTGTCATTCTCACACTCCTCCCTCTCTGATGATGACTGGTGCTGGCAGGAGTGTTATGGATCCAGTCTCAGTGAATTACTACTCTGTCTAGGGTTTGTAGAGCTGATATGACAGGGCATCACACGACTCACACATGTTTGTCACACACTAGGTGTAACTTATATGTGTCTGTCTGCCAGCTTGCCTCAGAGATGGGATGGCGTGGGAGTGTGTCATCGCGTTTGGCGAATGTATGGTCTCACGCACCTATAACATGGAGCTGTCCGGACACCTCTTTTGAGCCAAAGCTGTTAGTGACTTCACAGGCGTAACTGCCACTGTCCTCCAGCCTCAGGTCACTGATGGTCAGTCCAGTCAAACGCCGTGTCCAGCGGGCGTCTGAGGGCAGGGGCCGGCCGTCTTTCAGCCAGCGCACAGTGGGGCTGGGGTAACCTCCTGCTATGCATGGCAGCTCGATACTCTGGCCTGCATATACCTCTCCTGCTTGAAAAGTGTCCAGGATGGTGGGAGAGGACTCATTGGGGTCTGAAAACAAAAATAAGTTCAATTACACAAGCATTAAATAATTATAACAATATTGTCACTAAATGCTTACCCATTACAGAGAGCCGAGCTCCGTTACTTTGGCGTGTCTCGCCACTGTACTTATGTCGGGTGATGCATCTGTAGGTGGAGAGGGCATCCTCCTTCTGAACATCTGAGATGTACAGAGCTCCAAAGGAGGTCAGGGAGAATCTATTACCTGCAGGAACAGATACAGTAAAGCACATTAATGTCTTACAAACATACAGTACGTGCTAACAGGATGGTCATTTTGGTACAAATCTATTGTGCACATCGCAAAACCATATGGTGCTGCTGAACAGTTGGCACTACCTGAACTCCTAATGTTGTGTCCCAAAACCTGGCAAATGATCAAGACCTGGAGGACACACAGCGGTCACTAAACACCACCAGCAGACAGGGCAGTGACAGAGACACATAGACAGACTGTTCCACTGCAAATAATGCTAAACAAAACAAATGACTTCTAATTAATTATAACCAATTACTAAATATTTGGAATTGGCCATAATATGATAACGTTTTGTTTTTTTTGTGTCTTTGATCAAAAGTACATGCTTCTTGATAGACTGCTTTCAATGCACCTACTTATTTAGCATTAATCATTTATTTTCAGCCTGTGTTGACCGGGTCTCCACAGGGTAAGTGGGTACACTGTAGGTAGCAGTTATGGACGGTGCATAATGTTTTCATGGAAAGTGCTGTATGACCTGAGAGCAGGCATAGGCTGCAATTTCAGCAGTGCCTTTGTTTGTCCCCCAGAATGAAGTCTTACAGGATAATGAGCACTTTAAGACGGCGACTCCCCCAACACCGACCATTCGCCTGTCACAACACTCTGACACGAGAGAGAGGGAGTCAGCTGGCTCAGACAAAGCCACACTTTCTGACTTAACCAACAATTTATCTTTGTTGAAGCATTGTATTGAAAATGATAGTGATTTGTCCACAAATGATTCGTATACATCTTTAAGTACAACATTTGGACTGTTTCTCTGGTGTTGGCTGTATCTCGCAGTCACTAAGCAGAGTGGCAGACGGAGTAAAATATTAATTACAAAATCACTGTGCTCCCTCAGCTTTTATTCATGCTGACTTGACTAGATAACGAGAAACAGAGCCAATGTTTCACATCATGTTCAAGTACAGACGGCTACAGCAAAACATGCACAAATGTACAAAGAGGATAAGTTAATATTGTTGAAAATAGTGCTGCTTTTAAATGGTGGAATCCACAATCTTATTGTCTTTTAAAGACCTCTTATATGTTTTAGTTTCCAATAAAATGATTTTTACACATAACATACTGTATTAAAATCCACTGCTTTAGGCCAAAGCTGCAAAAATATTTTACAAAAGCAATTAAACACACTTCTATGTATCTTTAATATTCATTTTAAGAACACAATCATCTGAAGACGATTTTTCCATCACAATATTGGTTTTGGTACTGGCTCTGGTCGAATGAGACGGAAATCCTAAAGGGCCCATAATAACTGAAAAATAGAAGCACTCACGAATGGAACCATTTAGAGGTTCAAGTATTTTTATCAAATATAAATGCTTCTATAAAGAGTCCTTTCACCCAGAAAGAAACTCCACTCAAAGGCGCGCTATTGCCCTGAGGATTGTAGGATGTTGTTGGTT
>OMNZ01029439.1:31192-42842 GCA_900303255.1 Lesueurigobius sanzi
TGTTGTTGGTTACCGCCACATGGAGGTGCATTCAGTGAGTAAGCAGTGCGCCTTCAAAACTCATGTGAATATCGCAGGCTTTAATTTGTATACTTTATGTTGAGATTTGTAAAATGATCTTTAAAACATTTACACCGTTGTTGTTTAAAACACTGTACGTTCACATTTATTACCTCCACATCCATAATGAAAAGGTCGACTTGTGATTCCTGTCTGCTCTAAAAAGATGCATTTCTCAATAATTGATAGAGAATGGCCTTTACAAACCTCTCTCGCGTAATAAAAGCCTGAGTCATTTATTGGATTTTTGAAACCAACAATCGGCCTGAACACCAGACTACGAATAAAGTGAGGCGAGGAAAGGTAGAGGTAAATAATGAAAATATAGACGTTTAACAAATATATGTAAAATAAAGTCCTGCCACGTGGTCTATAAATAGGGTCTATACTGTAGCCTGTGTAGCAGCCTCATTTTCTCACATGCAAATGAAGGCGTCGGCGCAAAGATAACGAGGCCCATATTTCCACCTCCTCAGTGGGGCCATTATTTATTGATGTTCTGCATCTTTCCCCCCTCCCTTCCGCTCTCACGCTTTCTTCTTCCTCTCCCTGTTGCTAGGGTCTTCTCACTGCCATCCCGTTTAGTTTTCAGCATTAGCAATTATTAAAGCACAGTGTGTTTACAATCAGCTACACCGAGGCATTGAGCTTGTTTGTGGCATTGCGGTGCACGGTAGAGAGAAGTGTGTAACCGAATATTGATGGTGGAAAATGAAATTAATGGGACTGTAACAGCGGTGTGAAGCTGCTAAATATAGCCACGAGATGCAAATAGGTTCTATCCAATCACAAATATTTGACAAAAAATCTGCTCACTCCCAGTTTTTAGAGGACTCTGGTCTGCTCACGATTTGGTCTCTTTTCTCTTTTTTACTTGTATTTTTTCCGTTCACCACAAACAAATATGGAGGCCTCAGAAATAATAATAAATATAATAATAATAAACTCAGTCAATCAATTTATTTTTGTATAGCCCAGCATCATTCAACATATTGGAATAATCTGTAAAGTATATTGTAAAGTAAAAATACAGTTTGTGGAAATCCGAATTGGGGCTGTGAAATGAATTGCAATCAAATTAAAATTGCAATTTTAATGGTCGCAAATCACAAATGTTAAGAACTGCAATTATTGTAATAATTAATGCTCTTTGAAAACAACATTGCAGTTATTACAAAACTGCAATAGGTCAAACCACATACTGCATCTCCAAACAACACAAATCCTTAAAGGCCTCACGGTGCATTGTTCTTTTAAACTGACTTCGTCTTTGTATATATTGTATATTGATTCAAGACACATCATTCTATTCTCATTCTATTTTTTAGTATTTAGTATCTTATCTCGAATTTTATACCTGTAAATGTGTACATGTTTTCAGATATGTATATGCAGAGTACCTATTCCGATCATTTAGTCACAGTTATTATGTTGTTGTTATTGTTTATTTTAAGATTACTTATTTGAGCGACTGTGACAACGCAATTTCCAAGTCCAAGTCCAAGTTATAAAATCTGCTGTAGTTTAGAACTCATGAAAATAACACGTGATTATTGAATTGCCAACTCAAATTTCAGTCTTGTGTGAATTTATTGTCTCATTGCAATTTTAATACTTTTAAGTGCACACTTTTGATTTCCAAGAATTCTGTACCATTTGGGAATAAGTATAGTACTGTATATGTTACAGTACGAAGGGTTGTTTACAATTACAATAGACATGAGACAGATTGTGAGACATTGTGAGGTTCCTGTGAGATTTGGACTGTATATCTAATCAGTTCAGAAAAGGCTAACAAGCTATTGAACTGGCCTCAGCGTTTCCCTCCTGGAGGATCTCTGAATCTGATCCCAGGGGCCCATGTCTTGCTCAACAACGCTCATGGTCAAAGGCAGTGGATCAGAGCCTCGGAGGGCTTTTCCCGTTAAATGAAGGTTAGACTGGTTTCAGAGCTTATTAGACAGACCAGGAGTAAACATAATGTGTGAGGAAGCAGGGGGTCATAGGTTTCACTCCTCCACAGCAGACAGCGGCAACATTCATCCCTACAGTATTATTAAATGTAATGTTGAAGGATGTGCTCTTAGAGGTTTAAAAAAAAAAAAAGGCACTGTAGCTACGCCTGATCAGGGGTTGCCCACCACCACGTTGGAAGTTGTCGCTAATGCAAATAATGTCAAATGTCTTTATTGTCAAAGGGGGCATATAATAAAACAACCACAGGGCATGCTGAACAAAATATGATATCTTAAAGTACAAAAATGGGTAGAGTGCCAAGTAGTTTAGCCTAAAAGTCTAACAAATGAAGGATAACATGTAAATGGTTTATACTTTCCGTGAGTGTGGAAGTGGTGCTGACCAACATGGTGATTTAATTGTTACCTTTCAGAGAGTGGCCTGTGTTCACATCGATATCAGCTGCGTGAGCGAGAACCGATTGGTATCAGTAAAACCAATGAATGATGGATTTGTTATTATTAAATTATTATTAAAATTTAGAAAAAACATTCAATCATAAATGTATTTACATTTATGCTTCATTCAAATGCTTTACAGTTTTACGATGCAAAGATAGTTCAACATCACATTGCTTAAAAAGGTCAAGTATACAGCTGATACACAATAATAGATGATAAGATCTAAATCTATATTCTGTACATTCAGATAGTCTCCATTTTAAGTCTCAGGACGATGTGAAGGCGCTGAGAAACAAAGAGGGAGGAGCAGATCAAAGACTTTTGACTGTCACCAAAAAGTGGTGCATTCAAGATATTGAGTGAGCTGCAGGAGCGCACCTTGTGCTTCCAAATGCAGACACAATGAACAGCAGTAGATTTAAAATAGGACAAAACAGCCACAATATTGAATGTGAAATAATGTCTTAGCCCCACGTTGCTCCCGATGTGTCTGAAAGAGCAGTTTTGCAGTCACTTGACATAAAGATAAATCAGAAGACAAAAGAGAATTGTTATGGAAACACTATATGGAGGAGAGTGTGTCTGGTCTGTGCTTCCCACTCAACCTTTATGCAAAAAGGGAAGTCCATTTGTATTCAAAGTGAGCAGCCTCTCACACTCCCTTTTTTTCTCTCCCTCGCTCACTGTGTACATTAAAAACCCAAGTAGAAGCAGGTGTCAAGCCAATTAAATATATACACTTCCCTGTGCTTTATTCTGCAGCACACTTACTGAACATTTATGAATGGCCCTCTTAACTCCATTCAATTCACATTCAAAGTGTGTTTTATTGGCACAACTGATGTGTTACAACTGATTGTGTGACGGGAGCCCACCCTTCTGCATCTCCTTCATAAAAGAGACTTTGTGAGCTCAACCAAACTACTCAGGCAGAGCATGACTCGAGCCACTGCCACTTCAAGCAAACCGGCGTGAGCGGAAAAATCTGAATCTGGGCGTTAAAAATACTCTTTCCCAGGCACTGACCATTTTTAAAAGGCGACAAGATGCGTGGACATGGCAGAGCGAGGGTTGGAGGAAGCAGGCGCTCTGTCATGTTTTCATTAAAAAGCCACGCTTCACTGTCTCTTCCCTGCTGCCGCCTGCACTCCTAAACCAATTCTGACTGCTTACCTCATCTTTCAATCATTTTTTCTATGCTCAATAAAGTGGGGTCTCTGACAGAAAGTTATGGGGCCCAGCAGAAGCGACGGGGGGGGGGCAGTGTAGTAACAGCAGTAAGAGTCCAGCAGTTTCCATGTTGCTTCTGCCTCGCTGAATGCTATGTCCCAATTTGCCCTGTGTGACTTTTAACAGTAAACACTGGGGGAGGGGACCACATCCAGGGGTGAGTGGGGGGCGTCAATCGAACAGGGGCCAAGTCGGGAACTGAGCATAACGTCTTGGTATGCAAAAGAGCGCGTTTGTGTGCGTATAACTCAACGCGGAGCCGCAGTGATGCCACGTTCCAGTCCATAAAACCGTCCTAAGCAGACAGGCAGACGAGGCCGCATAAAGCTAAATGATCCATCTCAGATAGAGGGACTGCTGAGGAGATTAAGCATCAGTAGAAACATCAGAGGAAACGAGGGATGGAGGAAAAAGGGGTGGGAGGACGGAGAGCAAGAGGAATGGGGAAAGATGTAGAAATAGGACTCCATTATTCATGACGTGTGTTTCATGTGCTGGGTGACATCTGGGACAGCAGTGATAATGAGAGTCCCAGGAGAGAGAAAACTACGTATACTCCAGATACATGTCGCGATACACTACAATGGAAGTGTGCCACTGTGGTCTGAGAACCTTTCCACAGTGGATAACCCAAACAACACTGTAAAAAAAACGATTTTCAAGCTCATCCCAGTGGTAACTATTGGTCTAGCCACTAATAGGAGTGAATGTATATGGTGCACGTCTACTATTATGTTTGTGTGTCTGGATGACGCTGTGTAGTCCAGTTTAGACTATGGCCCGGGGCAGTGAGCTGCATTAGCGGCACTGAGCGAGCTGCCTGGTCCCTCCCCATTAGAGCGCTGGTGGCAGAGGAGTGTCACTGGCCAGAGAGAGAGAAGGGGCTTAACTGCCACTGCACATGGGCACATAAACAAGTGCTTAGCCCAGGATGAGGTCAAAATCACAAACTCCACATCACACTGACTAGCTCTACAGGCTAGCATTTGTCAACTAAATAAAAAAATAAAAAAAGTCACACACAGTGGCTCCCATCTAAATGACCACACAGTTGGTATCACAACAGTTGGACAAATGTGAGAAGATGCCGTAACAAGCCACAGAGCGAGTTTCAAATCACATTCACTGAGAAAGGAAGTCTCTATCGAACATTAACACGGTTACCTCATAATAAAACAGTTCACAGTGTCAGCACTATGGTTTATGTAGTAATTGTAAGTCAAGTTAAATATTGAATCAGTTGAAAAAAAGAAGGTTAAATACATCCACAATATTTAAATGATTACGACTGCTGACTAATGACCTACAGTTCAAACAAATCCAAACAGTTTGACAATAAGAACTGCTGCAGAAAAGTGATCAATAGGACCATAGCATATTGCACTGTAGAGTTCTGCCTACCTTTGGTTGATCACAGTAAATATTGTACATACAGTTCTACTGCTAATGAGTTTAACACAATAACACAAAAATCTTTTGTCCATTCATGGTTAGTGGTTGTGCAAAGCCATTTATTGTCAAAGAACTGAGTTTACTCTTTTGAAATCATAATGAAACAGAAACTACTCAAATGTCACTGATCTAACGTTTACATGACCTTCAACAACTGCCAGGAAAATTGTTCAGGAGCAAAGAAAAACTCACTTCAGCTGAAATACAGGACTACAGGACAAAAAAAAGATGAAAATGACGTTTGTTTCAAGAAACACAATAGTAAACATTTGGCTAGTTTCTAGTTGAAAAGCGTAAAAACAAACTGGTTTTTCGACAATAAATGGCTTCAAGCAACCACTACATGAGTGAACCATGAGCTTTTATGTTATCATTCATATTCTGATTCATTCTGTCAGGGTATGTAAACTTTCGAGCACAACTGCATTAGATGTTATTATGCCTGTGAATGTAGCAAAAGATTAATTTCCACCTTGTTTCTCTATCAATAGTTGACTGGCTACCGAACATTTACTGTGTTTCTGCACCAAATATCTGAAATGTGTTAAAAGATGTGTCTGTTCTTCTCATGTCCTTCACTGTTCTGTTCTGAAGTCAATCAGGGAGCAAGGCTGTGTTTGAAAAGCTAATAGTGTAGAATAAATCAATAGGTCTGAATCAGAGGTCATGTAAGAACATGACATGAAGGCCAGTGGTAATCCCTTCTCGGATACGTAAAGAAAACAATGGTAAGTGTTAGACAAAATGAACAAAAACAAGTAAAAAAAGAAATATTAAAGAGGGGTCAGATCGTTTATGTCGCTACAGCTGTTTCAGTAAAATTCCTTAGTAGATCCACTGTAATCGCCTTGCACTAATCCATCATTCACAAGCCTAAACAAAGGCAGAGAAACCTCCCAAATCCTATTTCTTAGCCCAATCCAGGACACATCTACTGTCTTCATATAAGCTTGAGCTTTCACTTTTGTCATGACTCTGGTTCTAGATCAGGGATCTCCAACCAGTAGCTCGGGAGCTACCGGTAGCTTGCCAGCTCTTGCCAAGTAGCTCGCCAAAGGCTTTCTACATTTCTACATACGCTTGATGACACTAATTTTAGATGCAGTTTTTTTGCTCTAAGCAAAACATCTCCAAACATTTAGGTGAATACAACACAGTATATAGCAGAAACTACAGGCATTTTGTTTGAATTATCATCCTGACAGTACTAGAGGCTTAGGTAGGCGTGTTTCTTTGAAGCATAAGTAGCTCACTGCCATAATATTATTTCATACACAAAAGTAGCTCACGGGGTAGAAAAGGTTGGAGATGTTCTAGATGAATTACAAAGATCAACAGACCACTATCAAAAACACCATAACGACTGAGTGAAGAATCACATCCCAAGTTAAATAAGTCTATATAACAGTAAGCCTCAAAGATAAAATAAGTGAACTTTGTGAAGCTACCACTCTCTGACTGCATTTCTTTTGCAAGAAATATAGTTGCCAACCTTTTTAACAGTGATGTGCTTGCAGGGCTTTCCCTTCAAAGTCTCTTACAGTGATTGACACTGATACACTGCGTGTATATTTGATTGAGACACAAAGAGGTGAGGGCAGAGGGAGAGCAGCGGCTACAGTGAGTGTGCACGTCTACGCTAAGTGCATGTGAGCGGACATGTGTAGTACTGTGTAAATAGTAGATAACAGGCGACACTTGTCAGCCCTCTGCTCTGAGCACACAAAGCCTTTGGACTGGCCATTGTTGCGGTCCTCTCACTCTCACCCCCACCACCTTATCCCAAACTGGGCCCCTCAAGCAGAGATAATTATGCCTATTGTGCCCCTCTCGCACACACAGACAACACACACAGATTTGGGCTAATTAAGACACCCACCCACGTGCCTCTTCAGAGTCAAAGATGGCTGCCAGCCCCCCATCTGTTCCTGCCCTGCTTCTGGACACTGTCAGCACTCTGGGTCAAATATAAGGAAGCAAAATGTGCTGAGTGAGACTATGGTAAAGGCACACCTCGAGCAGTTAATCCTCTAACAGCTCTCTTTTAGTTTGTGAAACGATACATAGACAGACTCTCATCTGCATGTGTTTATGTCTCGTCGACCCCAAGTCCATGTCCTGCTGTGTGCCTCACGGGACAGAGCAGATGAGAGAGAGTGTGGGGGGGTTATGTTCAATGAGCCCTAGGGACGCCACGTGCTCCTGTCCTCCCCTGTCACTGTGTGTCCCAACTGAGCAGCACCCAGCAAACAGGAGCACAAAGCACAGAGCAGCCTTGATGTAGCCCCAGTTAATGTTTAATGAGCACTCCATATTCAGCTAGTTCATGCGAAATCTGAAAATGGCTTTATTGTGTTCATTCCGAGGGCAGACAAAGGGAAACACGTTTGTCGGAGGGCCATCCCTGTATATTTACACACTTTTGGAAGAGTGTGCATGTCTAACAACAGTGTGTACAAGGGCTAGACAGTCCCAGACAACTGTAGGTATTAATGTATTCCTGTTCAGGGTGCACAAACACAGATTTACACACTCCGTCTCACCATGAGGTCGCTCTGCCTTTAGCACCTCCCCCTCACTTCACCTGTGTGTGGCCTGTGGGTGCTACAACTTACTGTGAGTGGGAAATTACTTTGTTAAATTAAGAGTTTTATTTATTTATGTTGATGTTTTAAACAATTTATAAATAATTACGTCCATGTCAAATTAGTCACACCTCATATAGTCTGTTTAATCACCAATGTTTTGTTTTAAATGTTTATGTAACAAATTGAATGTGCACAAATGAAGACCATTTCAGTGAATAAATTGTGCAACCAAAGATCACTGCTTTTTCTTTTCACTCTCCACCATCACCATCTGAGGGAACAGATCTGAGCATTCAAAACAACAATATAAAATGACAAAACCGAAAATAACAACTACCAATGCAAAACTGTCCTCAAGAAGGACATTTTAGAAAATTGATTTCTAAGCTATATTTGAAAATAATGACAGAAAAATATACTAGTCAACACACTTTAGACACTCAGATTAGTCAGCTTAGTTAAATATATATCGTTGAAGATAAACTCTAATTTTGCAGATGCTCCCAATTAACCCCAGGATGACTGTGTACGTATGTGTGCTGTGTCAGTCAAACTGACCTCCAGCAGGGCCCCCTGGGGCCCACAATTGATCTGAAATGTAGCCTGTAACTGACCTCGGCGCCCTGTAGACCCCATTACAGACTCAGCTCACATGAACACCCAGTAACACCACTCATGCTGACACATAAAAGACAAAACGATTTGCTCCTGAAGGTAAAAACCTCAACAAATGAATGATCACCACAGACTTCTACAGTATTATGAAAGAACAGTGTGTAAACAACATTGATGATCAATATTAGCTGATCTTCAGCTATCACCATCAAATAAGCAAATAAGAGCACATTAAGTGGCAGGTGAAATAGATAAAACATGTTTGAGCATTTTTCTGTGGATCGAAGCCATCTGCTGATGTAGTCTTATTCATCACAATAACCAGTGTTGCTGAGATTGACACATGGACATTTTAACCCTTTGAAATCCTCTATTGGTTCTGGTCCTGTGGAGCCCTCTTCAGAGACCAAACTTTACTTGTAAGGGTCAAACGAGCACAAAAAGGTTTAACAACAGGCAGGGTGAGATAGTGAAATAGGTCATTCTGCCTATACCCCTCCCCTCTAAAACCTTTTACTGTCCTGCTTGGACACTGAAGTGGGACAGGCGCTGGGACTCGCGCACTGCCGCACACAGCTCCAGATGGGAAACGTGTGTTTGACAAAATGAGACCTGCTGAGGTTCAGAGGCCGCGCCGGCATCTTGTTATGTCATCGACCCGATCTGCAGTTCACTATGTGATCCTCCTACTGATCAGGCCAAATCCACACGGAATACAAGAGGGAGCCAAACTCATATCAACAATCAGGGCAATAACATAATGCAGAGCACTACTCCGCGACTATGAAGGCCGTCTAAAGGAATAATTAGCAACAAGCGGTAAAATGAAAAATAAGGAAGTTCAAGGAGCACAATAAAAAGAACACATTATCCTGTGCCGTACTGTTGTGGCTCTGGCATCAATAATGATATGTTTTCATTCTTTATTTAACCTTAACTAAGCACAAAACAATTACAACAAGCTGAGCTCAGCCCTCATGTCAACACACAAAATACAAAGTGCAACAGCTCGCCATTATGAAAGGCATTGTGTTGAAACATGCAGTGATCACGTCGTCATGATCAGATCATTTGGTCTAAAGGTCAAATTTGCTTTAACAGTGCTTTCTGGTTTGTGATTGAATTTACAAAGCTGCCATATTATTCTTATGGCTGAAAGTCCTTTCTACTGGCCAACATCACGCGCATGTATCTGATTTTTGAATATTGCCACCACATTTGGACAGTTACCATAGAATTTTCAGCTGCCCTGCACCTCCGTTTTAAACGTTTTAAGTCTCTTTAGAATGCCCGTGATGTCACTCGAATGCAACCTATTAATCTCTGCCTTCATCAGTGTGAGAGGCAGAGTATTTGTTACCACGGAGACAGCTAATGGGGACTGAACTAAATACAAGACACACTAGTCCTATACGTAAATGTAATGGCGTTTCTATTTTGGTCCGGTTTCATCTAGAGACAAGTAAAGTGGCCCTGCCTGGTGTCCGCCGCCTGCTTGGGCAAAAACGCGCTCAGAGAGAGACACATATAAAGTTTTTCCAGGATACAAGCCGCACTCCCACAGCTTTCAGCCAAGCACCAGCAACAGGCAACCACGGCGAGACAGGCCACGCAAACAGTCAATGACTCAGTGAGCTCTCAATCACAAAATCAATTTTAATTTTCGCATCTTCATTGGGCCTTTCACTCGCTCAGCAGGGAGGAGGAGGAGGAGGAGGAGGAGAGAGGAAGACACGGTTGTTGAATTAAGTGTTATCAATTACAATCGGCGATAATGGTCAGCAGTTACATTACAGAGGGGATTGTTTTAGTCGCATTCACCTGCCATTCTTTATTGACTTATTTATTTATTTATTTAGGGATACCCATTAGTCTTTACCAGAGAAGAGTCTACGCGGGGGTCCATTCTCAAAATAAAAATAGTACAGTGCATTAGCTGCCAAGGTGACGACAGCAAACCGGGATCCAAACAATAAACAAATAAACATCACAACATCCTAGAGAGGCTAGAGTTTAAAATTGAGGTGGAGTCTGTTTCTAACTTCTCTGTCATATCTGGGCCAATCCACATGAAACAAAAACAAGGTTCTAAGTCTCCTCTTTCAGCACATATGAACGAAGATGAATTATTTTCTCATAAACGCGTCCAAAAGTGGTGACAATATTCAAAAATATGTGCACGATGGACTTTCAGCCAAAAGAATAAATGGGCCGACAGTGAATCAAGTATAATATTTGTCAATTCTCTTTTTTGGAGATTTCCTTCATAAACTGTTTCTCTCTGATAGTGTTGTATTGGAACCTGCTCCAACTGAAATAAAATCCCATAATGCGAACGCAACCTATTTATGCACAACTTACAAGAGCAAGGAGATAGTTGGACTTTGTGTAAATGTATGACGTAACATAAATGTGAATAATTCAACCTATATATTGTTCTATATATACTAACAGTGCATGGGGCTTATCCAGTTTTCTGATTGGAAAATTATTTTGAGAACCAAAGCAAACACAACTTGTGAACATGTTCACTTCATATCTGGGGATACAGATAGTGACTTTACAAAACAGCTTGCATACCCCGCCTTATTCACCTTCATTCAGGAAGTTGCAATGGGCGCCGCCATCTTGTGTTTACGGTCAAACTCCAGGTCTGACTGGAGCTCATGTTGGCTTTGATTTAATTTATTTGAGCAACATGTAACATTTACAACAAACTGCTGTGTTAAAATGTCCACCAGCCTTGGTCCTCACAGACAATTAGCCAATTAAACTGACAACAAAAAGTGACTTCTTCTACGTTTTCCTTCCACTGAAGCTAAACCTGAGCAACACAAACATTTTATTTTCTTCACTCTCTTACATTGACAACATTGGAAATGCCAGCTCACAGGAAGTGCTTTGACAATGAGGAAATGCTTTCACAACAAAAGTGGGCGGGGTTGAATAAGGTGAATAGAGCTTTGGAACTGTAATGCATTATGGGAATTTTGCCACCATTTTTCAGGACCACATGACAATGAAAACACAGCCCATTTTCATTATTATTCCCTCGTTGATGGTGCGTTCTAACATGGCAGTCAACTTCGCAAGAACGCACCATCAACAAGGGAATAATAATGAAAATGGGCTGTGTTTTCATTGTTATGTGGTCCTGAAAAATGGTGGCAAAATTTCCATAATGCATTGCAGTTCCGAAGCTCTATATGCTGGGTATACATAGCTCATAGTGCTGTGGTTTCCCCATTGTACTATAAATAGCCCAAATGACTGCGCATGTGTGCATAC
>OMNZ01029446.1:0-11378 GCA_900303255.1 Lesueurigobius sanzi
CAGCTGTGAAACTGGCCAAAGTGGGGGCTACATGGTATAACTCTGCAGGGTGTGTGAACTTTTGCACCAGCCTTTTTTCCTTTAAAATTATTTTAAAAATGAGAATAAAATCAGATTTTTTATTATTCACAATAATATAAATTTCCATCTGGGGTGTGTAGACTTTTTATACCCACGGTATGTACACTGTGAATACTGTTTAACTCTATTGTTGGGGGAGGCATTGCAGAGTTGATCAATGAAAAATATGCCGACTGGAATGTCCGTATTAGAGTCATCATTTGCTTCATAAGTGTGGTGCTATCAACACGGCAGGTCTGCTCTTGCTTGGTATTTTCTGCACTCATGGTTCGAGGGTGCAGTTATTGCAAGAATGTTTGTGCCATCATTTTTTCCAGTCAGGTTTATGTGTCTACGTCTTCATAAATCACAGAGTTCCTTCTGCAGTGTGTAATGCTGCCGTTCCTTCAGTCCAGTGCACGCAAAGGTGTGGAACAGGTTATTAATAATGTTGATTTAGTTTAGCAAAAAAATGGATGCCCTGAAGTACAATCTGTACTTTTCCCCCTGTGCTTTTGGGTCTTAAATAAAATCTCCCCTGGACAGTGACTTGTATAGGCGTGGGACAACCAATCAATTTCACATTCATTTGTAAGGTGCATTTTACATTCGTATACATACAGTATCTATTTTACCCTCATAAATGAGCTCTATTACACATTCACTTTTTTATCAAGGCGATACATGACATTCTTCTTGCTTGGATGCGAGCGAAAACTAAACTAAAACGATGTACTTTTTCTCTCCAGAGCTCAGAGCAGGTGACGGGTTTCTGCCGCAGTCTCCACGACATAAACACCCCCGAAGCTTCGTCGTCGTCTTCCTCGTGCTCCTCGCTGTCCCCGAGCCCAGTGTCCGCCGCTCCCCCCGCTGTCGGCACCGCGGCCCAAAAACAGCTCACGCACGCAGACAAACTCCGCAAGGTCATCAACGAGCTGGTGGACACGGAGAAAACCTACGTCAAAGTCAGTACCTGCTCAGATTGTTCCTATTCGCTCATGTCATTTAATGGGGTCACGTGATGTTAGAATATTATAAAGAGTAGAGTTTAATATTGATGTTGAGGACAGGCCAGAATGTACCTTTTAGCTGTCAAAATGCTGATTGTTTGCACCAGGCTTATGGGTAATATCTTGGTGTGATTACTAGGCCTATCCTAGGCTGGGGCTGGGCAATAAATTGAATTCTTTGATTCATTTGTATTTTTTTATGGGGGGGTGAGGGGTGAGGGTGGATCTTAGAAATTGGATCCAGATCCACTTAACCGCTATTTAAAATTATTATTTTGGGCGGGGGAAGAGACCAGCAACCAACCACTTTTTCTAACCCTTTAAGAGCTGTCAATCTAGTATTTACCAGCCACAATTGTTCATACTTCAGCCTAAACTGTATTTGTATTATAAAACAGTATATAGGTATTTTTTGGACTCTAAAGACAAAAACCTGACCTAAAGTTTGATATAATCTTTGCCTACACACTTGAATCAAGTCCATAGAGTTGTATTGACCCCTGCTCTCTATCTGAATATGAATGCAATCTATTTATCATGTATTTCATGTAACTCACTTTACATAATTCTTCTTCTTTATGTCCTCTGTTTAGGATCTGCGATGCCTCATAGATTGCTATTTAAAACCCTTGCAGAAAGACAATATCCTAACGCAAGATGAGGTACATTTTATCTATCATACAAGTGTTTGGTATTAAATTGGATAAAGAGACTGGAAGATAACATGCGTGTGCTTCTGTAGCTGGACGTCTTGTTTGGAAACCTCGGGGAGATGGTGGATTTCCAGGTGGAGTTTCTCCGGACTCTGGAGGATGGGATCCGGCTGGTGCCAGATCTGGAGTGTCTGGAAAGAGTGGAGCAGTTCAAGGTGTGGGAAAATACACACAAGTTACGAGAACAATGAATAAATATCATGATCTTTACAACGGTTTGTGGCTTGCATCAAACAGAAGGTGCTGTTTTCTCTGGGAGGATCTTTCTTGTACTACGCCGATCGCTTCAAAATCTACAGCGCTTTCTGTGCCAGCCACACCAAAGTCCCCAAAGTGCTGGCCAAAGGTAAAACTAACAGATAAATCCTGTTCATATTGAATCATTCTTTGCTACATGGGAGAAGTTACAAAGTTGTAAAGTCGACATACAAATCAATGTCAGAAATATGTTTTCTTTTTCCCTTAGCAAAAACGGATCCAGATTTCAAGGCTTTCCTGGCTGAGAGGAACCCGAGGCAGCAACATTCCTCCACTCTGGAGTCCTACCTGATCAAACCCATTCAGAGGGTCCTGAAATACCCGCTGCTGCTGAAGGAGCTGTACTCTCTCACCGACCCGGACAGCGAGGAGCACTATCACCTGGACGGTAAATGGTTTATTTCCTTTATATCCTTAGCTATTATATTCACCCCATGAATATGTAATAAAACTATCATGTGTTTTTGTTTTAATTCTTAGTTGCAATGAAAGCCATGAACAAAGTGGCGAGTCACATTAATGAAATGCAAAAGCTTCACGAGGAATACAGCGCAGTGTTCGACCAGCTCATCAACGACCAGACAGTCAACAAGAAAGAGGTACGTATACATACTGCATACACATAGTACTGTAGGGGAGACCGGGGATGATTGTAGCACTTTTTGCTTGAGGGCTGATCGTTTGATCTTTCACTCTCAAACTTTTACACAAAATACCTACATTTGTTGGCTTCCTATGATCGCAACACAAACACCAGTCTTCAATGCCTTAACACCTGGGAGCTTCATTTTTGTGTTGTATTTATTTATTGCTTTTGTGTGTAATTTTATTGTGTTTTTTATCTGAGTCTGCGAATGTGAGCGACTGACTGCGCACAATTTCCCTCGGGATCAATAAAGTATTTATCTATCCATCAACCCAAAGAGTACCTCTGTTACAACTCTCCCCATTAGCGGGCTGGGTTGTAACACCTGCTTAATCATGTGTTATAACCGTCCCTGCCCCTGTTTACAATGTTCAGCTAATTGTAGTAGCAAACTAGCCTGGAAAAAAAGAGGGTAGTAAATGGATTTTAATATTGTGTAACTCTTGTGACATTGTCGGCAAATTTAAATGCCTAAAACACAAATATAAGTAGGAGCCTTCTTGTTTTTTTGCAGATAAAATCTTTATGCATCAACTTATAGTTTTGAAATTAGCTGTGCACGATCAGAGAGGAAAGGGCTACAGATTGATAGGATCATATCACACTTAGCTGGATTGGTCAAAGTGGTGCTGTTACAATCATCCCCGCTCTCCCCTACATATTATGTAAAATCAGCATCCGCATCTCTTCTGTTAATGTGATGTTGGCTGTCTTCAGGTGCCTGACCTCTCTATGGGAGACTTGCTGCTTCACTCTACTGTGAGCTGGGTCAATGCTCCATCGTCTTTGGTCAAGAGCAAGAAGGACACTGAGCTGGCAGCTTTTGGTGAGATCAGAGTGAACGTCATAGTTTACTGAATAGAGTGGTGGATTCATGTCTCATGTCTTCAAGGGACTCTCTAGAACTGCTGTATTGTGGAAGTTACCTAACTATAATCTATATTCTTTTTCGATCGACATATGATTTGTTTGGTTTAGTTGTTTAGCAGGGGATAAATACAATCAAACTTTAATTTACTCATAGTTTATCCGCCTATTGTAATAATAAAACAACATTGCAGGAATACTAATAACTAGCAACCTAACTTTGCTGTGCCATTTTTGCGTCTTTGAAAACACATATTGAGTAAATCACAGTGAATCAGAGGCGCTTGTGTGCGGCTGTACAGTTATGTAACGCTGACAATCCTGCCAGATCGAAAGGATTTCTGACGGACAGATGAGAACCGTAATCCCACAGTATTGAACACTAAACCTGTGTTCGCGTTGTGGTGTGGATAGAATATACCATTTCAGCTGCCAGATATGGACATGCTCTCTGGTTAGTCAAAAGGGGTAAAAAAAAAAGAAAAAAAAAGAAAAAAGTGCCTTATGTAACTATTCTTATCTTTTGGGTAGTGTTAGGAGGGCACTGCCATGTACTGTACATAATCATATAATATCAATGTTTATAGTTAATAATAAAGCTAGAAGACCTCCTAGTATGAGTTTAGTTCTTCTCGTGTGATGTTTTGCCGTGGATGGTGTTGCACATTCAAAAAGAAATGATTATTAATTCATGAATAAAATTGAAAAAGCACTAAATACTTGTAAATGTATTCATCTTTTTTTTCCTCTTTTGTCTTAGTGTTCAAGACAGCTGTTGTTTTTGTGTACAAGGATTCTGCCAAGCACAGGAAAAAAATTGTGAGTACCATCCCGTTTTCCCGTGGAGTTTCTACAGTGCTGGTGTATTTTCTTGTTCTCTGCCGCCCTCTGCTGGCGCGTGGGTGTAGTGCAGCGCGGTATGAGTCCTCTCTCTTCTCCTCTTTTCAGGGGACCTCTCACCGGGGGTCCGTCAGCGAGGACAAGGTTCCTTTCCGTTTCCGTCACATGATCTCAACCGACTCCCTGCAAGTCCGCGTCCCTGCGAGTAAGTGTGAAGAGAAGTTGATGAGAGACGCCTTTTCTGGACATGCTTTAAGAGACACTGCAGTGAATTGGGGAAAAGAAGTTAATTTAGTGATCGATTTGAAACTTTTGCTGTATGTTACTGACATAAATATGAGGAAATGGCCAAAATTGGCTATAATTTTGCTGATGAAATAGAAATAATGGATAGAGCCAGGTTTGTATGGTTTTATTGTGTTGATACATCAGTTACAAAGATTTGTTCAGAGGGGATTTTGGATATCTCTTTTAGTTTTTGAAATTTTTTGGGGCTTAAAAACTCAATCAATCAGGCTAGGAATTGAATATTGGAAAAATCCTGGAGACTGGAAAGTTTAGAGTCTGTAGGAGCTAATAAAGTAGAGATGTTGTCGCTACAGTGTAAGAAAAAGCCATTTTTTGAAAATGGTAATTGAAGTCACAATTTCTAACATAGTTCTATGGAGAAACGTTGAATCGGTGCAATAATTACACTCCTTAAAGATTAGGTCATCTATTTGTTTTCAGGTGAAAGTTTATACTGTATTCAGAGACTAAACTGGCCTAAAACCTGAATATTTTTTATATGTAGTTTTGCCGGCAGTGTCTCCCCTTAAACGACCTGCTGGAATTTCAAGAATTTACAGTTGTGGCCAAAAGTTTACATACCCTGACAGGGTGCCAGGGTATGTATGAACGAAGTAGTTGCGTGAAGCCATTTATTGTCAAAAAACCTGTTTGTTTACGCTATTCGAAACTAGCCAAATGTCCCTGATCAAAACATCCAAAAAAGGTCAACAACGTTTTGGCTATTTTTAGGCATATAATACCTTATTTTATACATGAAAATATAAAATAACAGAAAATTGCGATACATTTTTTCTCATATTCATGTCAGTAAGTTTGGGAAAATTCACTGTTTCCATGGAAATCCGCCATGTTAAGCAAATGTCCATAGACTTACATTGGTTGGAAACATTATAAAGAGAGGGGAAAAGGAACAGCTGCATTAGCATTTTATTTTTTCAGAAAGTCAAATTTTGTCAGAGAGTCCTGTATTTCAGCTGAAGTGAGTTTTTCTTTGCTCCTGAACAATTTTCCTGGCAGTTGTTGAACATTGGACATTTGAGTAGTTTCTGTTTCATTATGATTTCAAAAGAGTAAACTCAGTTCTTTTAAAAATAAATGGCTTCGCACAACCACTAACCATGAGTGGGAAAAAAGACTTTTGTGTTATCATTCATATTCTATGAAAAATGGGCAAAAGATTAAAAGGGTATGTAAACTTTTGGCCACAATTGCATATCATTTTTGCTTTATAGATACAATTTTTTAGATGTTTTGTGATTTGGATGAAAGAGTTTATTTTCCATTCCCCCACATGAACAGTACATATAGAAAATCGAAATTACGTAACTATCAAACATAAAATAACAGAGTATATAGCACAGCAGCGGCCAGCAGGGGGAGGTACTTATTCCCCTTCTCATTTTTGCTTTCAATAATTGCAGCATCTGGCATCTAAAATATGCAGTTGCAATACACATTATTTCTCAGACTGAATGTTTTTTCTGGCTCATAACACCCTCAGTCATCCCCTTCCCTTCTGCTCCGACTAAAGACCTCTTGTTAAAAGGGAAGAACACTAAATGTTTGTTTATGTGGATCATATTTTTACCTCTTTTCTCAGACTCCGAGGGCACAGCCATGTGTGAAATTGTCCACACCAGGTCCGAATCTGAAGGGAGACCAGAGACGGCCTTCCAACTGTGCTGCCGGTATGGACTTGTAAACATATTTTTGAACTGTATTTAGAAATGGTAGTATCTTTGTGAAATGTGCCGTTTAGTTTAACAATTGGAACCAATTCCCTTATTCTTTTTGGAAGCAGCTTTAGTACTTTCTAAAGGTAATTGAGTCACTTTTGGGATTACAATGTACATCTTCGAGCGGTTTTATCTTCTCTACCTGAATAATATCAATAAAAAAAGTTTGTTATTCCACTGAGAGCAAACACACTATTTTGAGATACATAAAGTTTGTCAAATTCAGTTTCTCTTGTCCTCACCACAGATCTCCAGAGAGTAAGAAGGACTTCCTGAAAGCGGTTCACTCTATAATTCGAGAGAAACAGCGGCGTCAGCTCCTTAAAACAGAGTCTCTGCCTCTGAACCAGCAGTACGTCCCGTTCGGAGGGAAACGCCTGTGTGCCCTCAAAGGAGCCCGGCCGTCCATGAACAGAACAGGTAAAAACAACACTTTTCACACAGAGTTCAATCTCAGAAAACGTCTGGCTTCACTCGTACTAGAGCCGTTTTTCACATAGATTTCTGCTGAGGCTGAGGCGGTGCAATCATTTTCTGTACAACCATTTTTGGAGCGAAAACGTCAAATTGTTAGGTACTTAGTTTATAGTCTATAGCAAAAAAAAAAAAAATGAATCTCAAGAAAATGCCCAATCATCACTATGCTTTGGGTTTAGGGTTAGCCAATTAGAGGCCGTGTTGTCCTCACTTCACTAGCCAATCAGAGGCATCACTTCCCCTGCCATCCTGCATGGAAAAATTTGTGGCCCGGGGACCAAATGGGGCCCACAGACTCATTTTGGTTGGCTGCTTAGTTGGCACATATCACCAGAGATTGTACTTTCTACTACAAGTATAATAAGTCTAGACGATTACAACCTCTATATCTTTTTAGTGTCAGACAGAGCTGCTTTAGCATCCAAGCCTAAATGAAAGTGTGGTTAAAATCTCTGGTAAATACAACCAATTGAATGTGTTACTGCATTGACCCCTGTCTCTGGCCCTCAATGTCATATACATGTAAATAAGCCCCTGATTAAAAAGGTTTGGACGCCCCTGAGCTAAACGATGTAAAATCGAAAGGGATTTTTAGGGCTAATCTCAATGTCTATCTTGCTAAACCTGGACTAGCCTAAAACTACTAATTAACCAGAATACACAAGGCTCTCTTAACCAAGAAAGTACTGTGGCTCACTACACAAATGTACAGTGAAGAAAGTAAGTATTTGAACACCCTGCTATTTTGCAAGTTCTCCCACTTAGAAATCATGGAGGGGTCTGAAATGTTCATGGTAGGTGCATGTCCACTGTGTGAGAGATAATCTAAAAAGAAAAATCCAGAAATCACAATCTATGATTTTTTAGCAATTTATTTGTGTGATACAGCTGAAAATAAGTATTTGAACACCTGTCTATCAGCTAGAATTCTGACCCTCAAAGACCTGTTATTCTGCTTTTAAATAGTCCAACTACACTCTATTCATGATTCTAATTTAGTAGCAAATCCTTCATAACAAGTTTGTATTGTTTGTTTCCCAGTCTCTGCTCCATCTCGAACCCTTGGCCGCCGGAAGCTGGTGAGAAACCGCTTCACCATCGACACAGACCTCATTTTCCACGGCAACAACAACAGCGGAGACTCGGACCCCTCGGACCCCGCCAACTGCAGCGCTTCCTGCTCCACGCCGTCCCAGCACGCACTCCTCCGGGCCGGCAAGCCTCAGGGGGAGGACACGGACCGATGGGTGGAGGAGCAGTTCAACTTGGGGTCCTTCGAAGAGCGCGGGGAAGCCGCCGCCGCCGCCGCCACCGCTCACGTGAAAGAGACGGACATTCTGAGCGACGACGACGAGTACTGCAAGTCGGTGAGGGCGGCGTCCGCGGAGCCGGCCGAGTTGGAGGAGAAGCTGGACGGGCTCGGCCTAAATCCTGAAACGAACTGCAACCAGGCCGGACAAATGAACTCGATAAGCCCCTGCGCCGTTGCCGTGTCCCGCTCCCCAACGCTGAAATTGAAGGTCGCGCCGCTAATGCAGTGCGCGGCCGAGGAGGAGGCCACCAACAAAGATCACAATATCATTTGGGTGAGGCGGGACGACTTTGCAAGCAGCCGCAATGGCGACGTCTTCTAATGAACACAAACGAGGCCATTGTGGAGCAGAGTTTTAAGGGGTTGAACAAGAAATAAGCTTTAATTAAAAAGAGGAAAAGTGGAAAAACATGTTTAAACGGCGGTATTGCATTCCTTATGTGACCTGACAATCCCAAATGAACCGGGAGAAACTTAAGCTTTTGTTCTGTTGGGACCAGTTTGAAAACACGAGCGGCTGTGGTTTTGATACACTCTTTGACACGACGCAAGAGCAAGTGGCCAGCTGCACTGCATGTTTACGCCAATCCAGTGTGCACATAGCGAAACACGAGCACCGCAACGGAGGCAGCTAACGCATAAACACTGACGAGGATTTCTGGCCAAAAGATGTATATTTTTACACGCAAAAATAATGGGTGTTTTATTTTTCTGACTCGGAAACTGTTTGTATTGGAACACTCAAGGGCTGTGTTACTGACTTTCTCATCAGGGGCGTCTGGCTCGGCACCATCCTACGACAGATGGTGAAATCCAACTAGCTTTATCGTGCTTTAATTGTGTTAACTTAATGTCGGCTGCATTACTGTGTATAGGCAGGAGGACAATGGAGCGTGCCATTAACCTTGTGTACAAAATGTCTCGCGGCTCACTTTGTCTCCGAGAAAACCTTTTTAATAATATAGTTTGGACAATATATAGTCTACCTATTTAATATACGCCTTTTTACTGTATTTTTACACTAATAATGAGATCCCCAGTGTTACAGACTGTTTGTAAGCTGTAATTGGTGCCATAAGTCTCAAAGCAACATTATGTAACTTCAACTCAGTTTTCTTTTAAGTGGCATACTGTATTTGTCCATCCATTCATCCATCTTCTTCCACTAATCCGTTACCGGGTCGCGGGGGCAGCAGTCCAAGCTGTTCGGATCACACTGCACCAGTCCCTTATGGCTCCTCCTGCAGGTGGTGGGTCCACGGGAGGACGGCCCCACAACGCTCCTTCACCTCTGGACGCGTGAGGCCTTGATGTTCTCATCATAAGAGGCCTATATGGACCTATGGACTATAGGACCTGTTTTCCACCTGGAGACACCACCAGGAGCGTAACGCCCCAGACAACATGGCTCCTAGGCTCATTCGGGGGCTCAAACCCCTCCACCACGATAAGGTGGCGGTTCAGTTTAGTCACTGAATACTGGTTTTAACAATAATAATAATGCTTCTGGAAGTGCTTCTTGGGAGCTTGTTCCACAGTTTGCAGTTGCATCTAACATGCAATCCCAGCCCAGCAACTCAGTATAGTAGATGGGTGAAGAAGTGTCTTGCCCAAGGACATGATGCAATGCAATTTCCATTTTATGAGACTTAAAAAAATGGGTAGGCCAAACCGTCGACCTTCCAACTACATGACTGCAATACCACCTCATGTATTATTTATTATTCTTCATATTTTCAACTTTAATTACTTGGATTATTAATATTTTACTGATTTTAGGTTGGATACCGTTACAAAGTTGCATAGTGTTGCTTTGAGAAAGATGAGCTTGTGTCACATGAATGTCTATTGTCCATTTTGTGTTAAAGAAAACTTCTCATTGTTCTATTGTTACGCTGACTTTGTCTTGTTCCTTATTCTGAATGCCATTATGATTACCCATCACTATCCTGTTTTACTTGAATTTTCTTTTTGTTTTAAACAAACATTTGACCGGAGCCATGCTTGTGACTGTACTGTAGAGGACAATGAAATCATGCAGTTGACCCGTAGCCCTTAAACCTCTTCCATGACATATCTCACCACGTTTTGAGGAGAGCCAAATACGATTTCATTTCTCCCGCATTTCCCCTCATGTCCACCAGGCGGCGCTGTTTCACTGTATATCATCACATTGAGCGCAGCCTTGCACCTTAATGGATGTTTTCAACAGCACTTATTATCCAACTTTGATAGGGGACTGCGCACCGGGAATCTGAAATACACCTTGGATGTTGTTGTGATGTTAAACTTTAGATTTTAGCTTCCTGGCTGATGACCCAGACTGTGAGGTACAATCTCCTTCAAGGCAATATCCTGTGAGAACTTAACCCTTTTTGTACTGTAAAAAACATGTTCGTACAACCGCTGTGGAGTGTCATTTTTACGTCAAAATAAATTTTATAAAGCGACCTGGTCCAAAGCTATTTATTTACACCACTCCGGGCATACATTCAATTATTTTTGACACAACAATGAGATTTTTCATGTGCACAATTACTAGATCCCAAATAGATCTTAAAAATAATGATATACATTTACAATTTGAGGCGATGTAGACTAAAACAATGCAGTGCAGTATTGACAGTCAGGGCCCGCCCAATGATCCACGGGGCCCTAAGCTGCATTATGTCATGGACTCTCACAATTTTTTCAGATTCATTTCGGACAAATATATTCCAATAAATTAGGCAAAATGTGTACCGTATTTTCCGGACTATAAGTCACACTTTTTCTCATAGTTTGGCTGGTCTCACGACTTATAAATAAATACATTAAAATATATGTTTTTTTCTTTTTCGTCATGCATTTTTTGGCTGGTGCGACTTATACTCCAGTGCGACTTATAGTCCAGAAAATACGGTAAATTCCCCCATACTTCATCCTCCTGACTATGTGTAAAAGAACATAGACTACACTGCAAAAAGAAATCTAGAAAGCTTTTGTTAAAATTTGTATTTGAGTGACTAATTTCAAGCAAGTTTTTTACTTGCAAATTAAGAAAAAAAATATCTCATTGCACTAAAAATATTTTTATAATATTTTTTTTTTTTTTACTTTTTATTTTGTAATTTTAAGAATATGAACATAACGTAGGGATAGACTAGACAAAAAAAAAAAAAAAAGGGG
>OMNZ01029452.1:0-12619 GCA_900303255.1 Lesueurigobius sanzi
AACAATGCCTGTTACGTTATCGTAGAGGGTTGTGAGAACAAGTCAAAGACATATAGTGCAGTTATGTTACACAGATTTTCAACGCACCACAAACGAAGTGTGGTTAACTGCATTGAATATGGATCCAACACCAGTGGAAGTATTGAGGAAATGGCGTATTTGCTCTGAACATTTTACAGAGGAGGATTATACCTCGTCTGGTTTACGCTTACAGGATACGGCTATATCGACAATTCTGAAACAAAGCGCATCAACCAACGCGGTAAGTGTCCTTATATTTGTTTTGTCTGTAGGAAGTGGCAATATTTGAGCGGAGTTCTAACCCGGTTAGCAACTCCACACCAAAATCAGTGCTCCTGAATAAAGTACTGATTGATTTGCATGACGACTAAGCTCAGAAATAACAATGAAGTAGCGTTACGTACATTACTGAACATTGAGGACAGTCAGTTTGCCCGTGTCCTCTCGCTGGCCCCAGTGTGCTCTTCTTCACGTCTTGCTTCTCTCTCGCGGTCCATACGGGCTAGTTCCTCCTCTGTGTACTCTGGTTCAAATAGATAAGGCTCTGGATCTGCTACAAACTAGTCTCCATCATCTACAAATGATTCTGTGCTGTTTACGCGTAGCACTCGTTCTGTTGTCGGAAGTGAGTGGAAGGAAGCATCTCTCGGGGGAAGCTTACTGCGCCGATGCCGAAGTAGTTCGGTATTATTGCGCCGTAAAATATAGTGTGTCTTTTTTCCGCTTAGAAAATTGTCAGTTTTAATTTTGTGACACTGTACTTTGAACGTGTAACTACTGACATAACCATATTTAAATAGGGGAAACTTGGAAGAGATTTGTGGCTTCTAACTAACCAAAATTTTACCCCATGGGACTACTTTGAAGAGGCGAAATGAAAACTCTGTCTTTGCTCCTCTTACGGTAATGAAGGCACGCACGAAGACCAGACAGCCACACATAGCCTCAACTAAGCCCAGGTTAGAACATATGTATGCATGTAAAAGCGGTGAACTATTCCTTTAAGAACAAATTTGTGCATAAGCTTGTTTCATGAATGAGGCCCAATGTCTTTCTTTGACTTTTTGCTAGCAATTATAGGTTTGTTACAGCAAATTTTCTGATTGCTGGTTTCCGTTGTTTTCATCTCCATCTTTTGTGAGTATCAGATGCCCTTGACACCTTCTTCAATAAAGGTTTGTTAAAGGAGGAACAAAGTGTTTAAATTGCTGCCTTTTATGGTCTGATTTGGTCAAATACAGTGCAATATATCAATGTACAAGTTTTCCGGTCACAGGGGGATATCTGGCTGGTTGCAATAGGACATAATAATGCTAGATCACCCCAACTGCTAAAAAAGAGGTACAAGCTTTCTGAGTTATTAAATTTAGTTCAGCCATATGAACTTGCAGCTGTACAGTACAATAAAAAACATGTAGTAAAGAAATGACTTTATGACTGGTATTTTGGTGGAGTTTTTCATGGGAACACAATTCCTAACCCCACCACTGTCAGAGTAAGGGACTACTTTTCTAATCACAAAAGTCTGAAATGAAAAGTGGTGGTAGCAGCATTTATTTCCTAAGTCTCTCTCTTTCTCTCTGCCTCCCCGAGCTCCATATCCTCCCCACTGTTTCAACCCGAATTGCTTTCTGAATAATCCCATGCCTGATTTCTCATGGCTGTTAGTGAGCGCGGAGTACCAGGGAGGCCAATGGGAAAGGGGGAAAAAAACACGGAGGGACCCAGGGCTAGTTATCGAGGCGGTAAAGCTGTCCGCGCAGCAGCAGCTGATGGGCTCCGCACTGTAACCCTCAACCAAATGAAGGGCGTCCCGGGGCAGTGAGAAACGCCAGCGTCAGCAGAGGAGCAGGTTTTCAGGGCCATCGAGAGACAATGGAGACCGAGAGAGAGGGAGGCGTTGCCATAGAGACAGGTCTGACAGGTGTAGTGGCCGTGTTGAGTTCATCCAGATGCAATTCATGATTTTTTTTTTTTTTCTGTGTGTGTGTGATGTCTTTGTCTCAGCAAGGCCTTGGGAGACACCAGCCTTAAGACTTAGCTTTGTTCTTAGTTCTTACAGGATTGTTGCTATTGTTTAACCCAGTGCACCGCGGTTCTCAAATGTTTCACACCAAGTGCTGCCTCACACGCATCAATAAAAAGACTTATGAGGCGCTGACTTGAGGCTAGACTTGGAATTAGTACATGTATTCAGACTGGGATGTGCGCGTTTTGGTGCTAAAACATTGAGACACGGTTTGGGCTTGAATGTGCAAAACAAAGGACATCTGCTCTAGCCCAGTGGTGCCCAACCTACTGTACATGGACCCTAATGACCCCTATTATGACAAGTTGAATTTGTTATCCATCCATCCAACTTTTTATGCTTATCCATTGCCGGGTCGCAGGAGCAGCAGTCCAAGCTGTCCAGATCACATTGCACCAGTCCCTTATGGCTCCTCCTGCAGGTGGTGGGTCCACAGGAGGACGGCCCCACGGCGCTCCTTCACCTCTGGGCAATGTAACCGGCATTGATGGTCTCTCATCATAAGGGGCTTCTGAACCGCTCTTGGTCTGACCCGTCACCTAGGACCTGTTTGGCATAGGAGACCTTACCAGGAGCATAATGCCCCAGACAACAGAGCTCCTATAGGTTAATTTGGGTGCTCAAACCCCTCCATCACGATAAGGTGGCAGATCGGGGAGGGGTGAATTTGTTATGTAAAATATTTTACCATTTAATTTGCTAAAATACTATCTCTCAAGACCTGACCCTCTGACCAGACAAGGCTCCTGATATCTGCAGGTTGGGAGCCGCTGCATAAAAGTGTAGTTTCTTCTGGTTGCTGATTTCTAGTCTTAGTTTATTGCTACTTCTCTGTAATTCCACATGGAACAAATGCTGTCACAAAGTTCAATGACATCACTTGTGAACTAAAGTCTCATTATTTTCTCATTAAGGAGTCCAAAAGTGGTTACAATATTCAAAAACATGTGCGTGATGTTGGCCAGTAGAAAGGACTTTGAGCCATTAGAATAATATGGCAGGTTTGTGAATCCAATCACTATCAAATAATGATGAGGGAAAACATTTCTACTTGTATTGGCCCGTTCCCTCCAACTGAAATACGCGACATATTCATTGGATTACAATTTGCTCCGGATTAGTACTGCAAGTTTCTGAAAAATCATACTTCATTGAGTATTGCATCTGGGGTTAAAAGCAGTTTCCTTCCTAAAAAAAAAAACTTAAATTGAGTTCAAATGGAGCTCTGAGTGCCACCCACAGACTGCATAGGTTATCAGCTCCGTGGCCCCAGCAGGAGGCTCCGGGCAGGCCAGAGCTTTACAGGTGAAAAGGTCTTGGTTTGAGAGGAGGGGAGAAAGACAGAGGAGAGAGGAGGATAGTGTAAACCTGGAGGTCAAGTGGAGTGCTAAGATGCAGGAAGTGCTAGTCTTTGATCTGCGCTGCTGTCGCCGCGGGGAATGAGAGGAAGACGAGAGAAACCCCTCATTATCGGACGTGAGGAGAGTAACCAAAAGCTCACTGACAACGTGTAGGAGAAGTGTAATTAGACATGTCACATCAGTTAATATGAAAAAGTCACAAACTACATTTTTGAATGTCTTTTCCTGATAATGCAATAACGAAAAATGCTACAATTTATCAAATACAATAATAGTAATAACGCATTCCACGCAAAGAAGAATATGAGGATGAAGAACAAGATGAAGCACAAGACCACTGGACTTACATTTTTGACAGACACCGTTTTACTGTCCGTCCAGAGCAGGGTGACCAGACGTCCCAGGTTACAGTTCAGTGAGCGTTCTGTCCTATATTCCTGTGAAAATCTGAAAAACCATTGATTTGTCCCAGTTTTATACAACCTCAGTCCAAGGTGTTTAGTTTTTCATTTCTAGATTTCTCTTTGCAGTGTACTTTCTTTTGCAAACAGTGAGTAGAAAGGTGAGGGAATTGACTACTGTATATCGATACAAAATTAAATTGAAGTTGCAAGGGCCCCATGATATATGCCGCTTATAGGGTCCCATGAATGCTTGGTCCAGCTCTGCCCAAAGCAGCGTTTGTTGCTTGATGATTGAACCCATCAGAACCCCCCTAATCACCAATCTCCAAACGGTAGCTCAGCAGCTCTTTCTAAGTAGCTTGCCAAAGACTTTCTACATTTCTACATACGCTTGATGAGTCAAATTTTAGATGCATTTTTTTTTAGTTCTGAACAAAACATTTCCACATATTTAGGTGAATATGGCAAAATATAAAGCGAAAACTACAGTAATATTCTTTTCTTGTGTTGAATTATCATCTTGTCAGTCCGAGAGAAATTAATAATCTTTATTGTCATTGCAACAAGTACAACAAAAATGTGGTAGTCCAGTTGGTGTCTTCCAAAAAGTGTCAATAAATGTTAAAAGGCAATTAATCCTTTTAAATGACACACAACATCAGTTACATTACGCCTATGGTCGGTCACATTTGACAGCATTCAGTGTGGCAACTGCACTTGGATCAAAACTGTTCTTAAATCTATTTGTCCAGGTCTTAATGGACCTGTGCCTACTCTTTGAAGGGAGTAATTGGAAAAGGGAGTCTCCTGGATGTGAGGTTTGGGCCTTCTTGAGGCAACGTGAGCTGTATAGCTCTGTCAGAGAGGAGGGGGCAGCCAGTGATCTTCTGAGCAGTGTTAATGATCTTCTGAAGCACTTTCCTCTGAGCCCCCGTGCAGCTGTTATACCACACACACATGCAGTATGTGAGGATGCTCTCGATCGAGCACCTATAGAAGGACACCAGCAGTCTCTGGCAGATGTTATTTTTCCTTAGGATCCTCAGGAAATACAGTCTCTGTTGGGCCTTTTTCAGTAACTCAGAAGTGTTAACGCTCCAGCTCAGGTCCTCCTCAATGTGGACTCCAAGGAAAGATGCGCATCTTAGAAGCATACATAGCTCACTGACATTTCTGTTGTGCAAAAGTAGCACTGGGTGTCAAAAAGGTTGGAGAACCCTGCCCTAATCTAGAACCTCATCTTTGCAGTTTTTGGTGACCACCACACATACCAGACAGCCGTAGGCGTGGCTGGTGAAATTCAAGTAATCTCTATGATATCAAATACTCTGCTTTTGTTACAATTAAAGGGGCTGTATCTGTTTCTTTCGTTTTTACATACATAGAATAAAATCCATTTCACTCCTTACAGTATTTTGTGTCACAGACATTTGTGGGGAAAAGAGACTTCTTTGTTGTGTGCAGCATATTACAGTAAGGTAGTGATTGTAAACCTGGAAGTAGCATAGATGCTAAAAACAAGTATCCAGGTGGAAGCAAATATTGTTCATATTTCCTGAAAGCTATAAAATGTGCTTTTAAAGAATTGGGATGCCAGGACTGTGTTAGAATAGTTAGGAATAAGTTTGGGACATAACGAGCCTAATAATTTAACATTAACAAGCTCAATGTTTCCAGTTTGGAAATGGAGAGCAATTATTAAGTAAGAGTCCTTCATACTACTGTTAATTCATATCAAGTTGATTTTTCTTTTTTTTTTTTAAAGCACATTGCATGACCATTAAAACACTGAGGTATTTTCTTCCTGTGCAGTCTTTGATCCGCTGGGCTGTCGCCGGGGGACACAGAGGAAGAGGACACGATGCACAGTGAGGGTCGGCCATCACCGTTAATCTGTGTGATTGGGGAGGTGTCTGTTTGATCTGCTGATTACCATTCGCCTCACAGTCCACCCACAATCAAAGACACGTTTTCATCTTCTCAGTCACAGACTTTTAACTAAAGCAATCACGAAATAAAAGAGAAAAAATATCGAATGTGCCATAAAACTACCGTGCGGTGAGGAGATAAAGGCTGGCAGGTTGAGCACTGACCACTGCAGGTCTGGAGAGGCATCAGACTAGCTCTCTCAGACATACTGTAATTTACTGTTACATTTATATTGTTTCTAAAATGTCAACAGTGAAGACGCCTCTCTGCCTACCGGTGCCATGGCGAAAATGTAATATCTGTAATATTTTCATTTCTCCAGCCTGTGATGCCTTATTGAAGCGTATTTGTGCATCGATATGAAAATGGAGCTTGGGTTTGTGTCAAAAACATACAGCAAAGATTCAAAAAGTGGGGTTTGCAAGCACTAAGCTGGAGATCCCAAGATAATTTCAAGATATACCTAAAAAAGAAAAATGCTGATGATGTATTTAATATAATTCTCATTTACCTAGAGATGGGTCCGTCCCCAGGCAGAGACCTTGCCCTAGCAGGAAGATTGGGTCAAAAGTAGAGGGCAAACTTCCCAGAAGGGACGATCTTCCCTTATTATTCTTCTGGACATTCTCTGAGAAACCACATGTGAATAAGCCACATGCAAAGTGCTCCACAGTGAACGGGTGAGGCGCAGTTTAAGTGCCGGGGCGAGATAAGTATGTTTTGGATCAGGGCCACATCTGGGCAGCTGTTAGGAGCACATGGTCCCCTAGGTCCGGTTTAAATAGGCCTTTCATACAACACCCACTTCATATGTACTCAGACAGACAAGAGGAACAAGAGAGAGAGAGAGGGATAGAGAGAGTCATTCTAGCCCTTATTCTGTAAGTACTTTGTATATTATTATGCATTTCATGATATTAGGATTCTGTATAGGAGGTGGCTAAGGGTCGCACAGGCCATCCAAGTCTGCTCAGGATGGTCTGCTGTGAAAACCTGAGACGTCACGACACACATTAAGGTTAGGAACAGGGACATGGTTAAGGTTAGGGTTAGGTTTATTTTCAGACAAACCAACTCATAGATCTATCTAAAACAGTGGTATCGCTATCGGGATCATTTTCTCTCAGTCATTCGAAGGACAGGGTTATAAAAAATCTGGCGTGAGCTATTTTCATCCTGCATAAATCTCTCATTATATATTGTGTATGTAAGATAACACTAGCCTGGCCAGCCAACCTACACGCTTTCCCTATTCTTTACAAAGACGGTCCTGCTTGAAAGAAAGCAAAGCAGGAGCGGCTGGCTGACTAGGCTTAGAAAACAGGATAATGGATGCAAACCTATTAATGATTTGTGAGCAGAATCGTGAAACATACATTTGGAAACTACATTGTGTTAAAACTTGAGTGTACAACTCTCAAAAGATGACGATGGCTTGATTTTCAATCTGTCAAAATGAAGAACACCCTTGAAACTCAAAATATTCTGTTATTGACAGAATTTTCATTTAATGTGACCTCTGATCCAAAATCATAGCATACCGTCTGTTCCGAGCCGACTATCTAGCACTAACACCTCAGGAGCACCCAGAGAAGCTGATGCAGTGTATGGGTCAGTTCAAATCAATTCTTCTCAAATGAGTAGACAATATCAAATTAAATGGACATAAATAAGCATAAACTATGTGTACCACAAGTTGCACAGCCGTGATGTTACACTAGCAACCTAAGCAACCTGAAATTCAGCTCATATTTCTTTACAGTGACTGACTGTCAATCTTGGTTTCATTGTGAGAAGTTCTCGTCAAAATGTCTGACGCAAAACAAAGTCTTTCCGAAGCTCACATGTGCGTCCAAAGTGCAGTTGTGTTAGCACAGCTGTGAGCCTCTGTGCCCTCCTTATGTGAGAGTCCACTTCAGACAGCCGAGTGATGGAGGCGGAAAGACATCCAAATTTCAACGACGTGAAACTCTAGTCACTAGAAGGTGCGATTTTGAGGAAGTGGAGAGGAAGTTGAGATTGACCTCATTATGTAACGTTAGACCCGCGCATTATAGCACCATACTGTAGATCTCCCAGGAATTTCACGCTCCAAAATGGCGTCTTGTTTTTGGGCCCTGCAGCTGTCAGCCCGTTCGCTCGGCTGAGGCACGATCAGGAGGGACATTGTTAAGAGGAGCAGGACTGAAGCAAAATGCAATACCCCAAGAATGTCAACCATGAGCCTGCTCCTGCCCTCTGAGCTGCCGGGGCAATTATCACAGTCATATGTGGGATGTACGCATTCTAACAAGGCGTTTGGGATAAGCCCGAAATATACTTTAACTGCTTTTTATACACAATAGTTTAGCAGGTTTTCTTCATCACGAGCATTAACCCAAAACATCTCCACCTGTACAGAAACAGAGCTGTAACTAACAATTATTTTGTTATTCGATTAATCAGCCAATTATTTTTACAGTGAATAAATTAATCGCTTGGATGCAAAAGGTGCATGGAAAGTGTATAAACATTTTACAACATGAAGCTAAAGTGATGCCATTGATGACGTCTTGATAGAGTCAATTTAAAGGTAATGTCTTTAGGATGCACTTAATACAAGTTTTACAATACAAAAATTTGAAAGCTCAGCACCTTTAGAAATCAGTCCTTTAATATTTATTTCCAAACTGGTTTTGTCATAGGATCTGGCAACCCCAAGACCGGGGCCAATTTTGATGATTAGAAGAGACAAAATAGTGCAGTTATGAAAAATATATATATATATATTTTATGTTATTCTGGCTCTGTCGTGTCCTTATGTTTCATCTGTGTATGGTTATGGTTATATCCCAGAAACGGTTAATCGATTACTGAAATCTTGATTTGTTTCAGTCCCTGAGCCCTGGCTGCCCTGTCCTCCTGACATGTTTTTCCAACGGCTATAACTTTCCAGATGCAGCTCAAAATGAGTTATTTTGCTCAAGGAACCATGAACCACAGCATGAATTGGTCAGATCGAGGCAATTATTTATTTTATTGTATTTTTCTTTAATTTGTAAGCTTTAGTGACAGTCACTGTTATGGAGGCGTTTTTAGGTTTTGTTTATAAATATTGATAATTTCTGAGTTGAAAATTGAATTTCAACTGTCACCACAAGATGGCGACATAAACATCTCCAGGCACTCAGAAGTATTTCTTGTGTTTTTAGGCTTGTTCCAAATGGATTTAAAATTATTTTTCTATCTAGTAAAGATGAAAGTGAACTTTATTGTCCTCAGCATTTCACCCATCCTCCGATGCCAGAGGGCGTCAGGAGCAGTGGACCCCCACAGTACAGCACCAGGAACCCATTTCCTGTTGTGGAGCCAGGTTAAGAATAACAGGGAGCAACATGCAACTCCACTTTGAAAGGCCTGCACAAGCTGGGAATTGAACTCAGGACCTTCTTGTGAGGCAAGAGCACAACAAACTCAGCTACTGCTGCCTATGTTGTTAAGTGGTAGATGCCAAGAGACATTTATTTTTTATTATCTTGATGAAAAATAGATTTGTTTGCAAATCTATTTTTCATCTTGATGGCACATTTTCCTGACTTATTTTGCACCCCCTGTGTGATCCATTCCTAAAGACCTGTTTTTGTTGACCAATTTATTTGTTAAATGAATTTCCAAGGACTGGTCAAAAAAGGTCTTAGGGCTCAAAACGCTAAGCAAGCAAAATCCAGTAATGCCTTATGTTTCATCAAAATAATTAAGATTAATCAAGCTATTCATTATTAACCACTATAGGACATCCTCAGAGCCCCTTAACCATTCTCTAGTGCAATATTTTCATCACTTATTTGCAGAAAGTGCTTGCTAAATCACTAAAAATACTGCAGGAGAAGCACAATGGAGGCCCTTTTAAGTTTTGCAGTCACCGCGATGCTGCAATGGAACAACTTTTCATGCTCCAAATGCGAAAACCATACAGAAGTGTTGAACAAACTCCGCCGCGGCTTGCCTTGTCATTAATTTCTCCATTGACGGTGTGAGCAAACCCATAATTTAACCGGGAGTGATGCATTAGCCATCACAGAGCACATTTGACTTGAACACTGGAGCTAAAGCCAGGAGCCACTCAACAGCTCGCTACAAATGCTCCCTCAGTACATTCATGCATCTCTGTAGGGGTCTAAAAGCCTCATTTATCCAACCGCTTCACGATTTGTTTATGCCATATCCACGCGTCATGAATGAGGCAGTTTGTGACCCTTTATAAGTTGATTCTTGACAACCATTAAGCTAAACGGGCTGGAAGATTTGTTTATGTATGTTCAATAAAATATACATGAGTTTTAAAGAAGGCTTTCAGTGATAAAGTTGGTTGTGCTGTTCCACTTTAAAGATAATCGAGGCATGGCTAGTTTATTTGTGGAGCACAATTTGTACACAAACCAATTCAAAGGTTTGTACATAAAATTACAAGAAAGCTGATAAAATGAGACCATTAAACAGAAGTGTAATCATTAATTAACTATATTAAAAGCGAAGAGTACATGACACGACCACTGATCACGGTTTGATTTGGAGGACTTGCTGTCACTTAATAATGGTTTTCAGGCTGGATTTGAACATTGTCAGAGTTGAGGCCTGTCCATACACCGTAAATAGAGATGAACGTAGCCCACGTGACTTTCCCCATTGCGTTCAGCGCGGGCTAATGAAGCCAATTCATGCTAGCATTTGAACCGCCGCCATGTTATTTATTTGGAAACAAACCTATATTAAGGTATGTGTTATCTTCTCGTTTAATGTTGATAATATTAAAAGACAAAGAACAGGAGGGTGTAGCGCGTGGTAAGAAAAGCACATGAGGGCCATATTAACAACACTATTTCCAATAATGAGTTAAAGAGGGGCCAAAAAGTTTACATGTAAGTCAATGGGCACTTCCGGCTTCCGGAAACAGCCCAGCTGCTAGCATGGCTTCAACCAGAGCTAGCCAATTATATCTCCATCAATAATACACACTCTATGGCCCTGTCTTGCTTGTTCTGGAGCAGTGTCCAAGATTTTAGATGAATAAAACTCAAGCGCAGCCTCGCCATGTTTAGTCCTTGCTCTGGGACCAGGAGACCACTCCCTGAGGTCTTCAGAGCTGAGATGATTCATGACTCTAACATGTCAGAGATGTGCTTTGGTGCTAGACCATGAAGAGACTTGTAAACAAGCAGAGCTGTTTTACAATCTCTTCCCTGAGCGACAGAAGCCAACGCAGAGACCTGAGCACTGGACTAATATGGTTGTATTTCCTGGTTAGTTTGAGCAGCAGCGCTCTGGATGTACTGCAGTCTGTTTACTAAATGATTATATTTGTATCTGCTGCAGATGTCATTGATGTGATGTGAAGTTCAGTCCATTGCTTCTAACCTGAGACTCAGATGACTCTTTGTTCCTGTGGGCCAAAGACAATGAATTCTCTTTTCTCTAGAAAGTTATTTTTCATCCACACATTTCAATGCAGTGACATGAATGTACTGACTAAAACGGGAAGCCTAAAAAAGATATATTCCATACCATTAGGGTAGGTTCATTATACTTTATAAGTTCACACATGCATCGTAATAGGATACCAGTAAGCGCATAGACAGGGACATTGTTAAACTCCGTAACATTATGTAGATCCACTGTGAGAAAGTGAATGACTGGCTGTCTTTTCTTATTGAGAGTGTGGCCTTTTTTGACTCCCACATATTGGCAGATTTCACAGATAGCATTAGGCCACCCACTGCAACGTCATGGTCCATTTTATCAGCCCTTTATGGACATATACAGGTCGAAACCTAAACAAAAACAAGTTTGTTTTGGCAAAGGACACTGGTGGTGCAGCAGTTAGTTCTCTCGTCTCACCACAAGGTCTGAGGTTCAAACATGACTCTATCCATTACTTAAATTTCACTGGAGAAAATATAGGCAATTTTGGCATTTTTATGAATAAAATGCCTTATAAGAATTAGCCCCATATTAAAAGCTGTTTATGGGACTCACTCTGAAATATTTACAGAAATACAGTCCACAGGTTGGGGGACTTCTTTGGCCTCACCCACTTTCCTCAAAACGGAAACGGAAATACAGCTATTTCGGAAGCAAATCCAAACTCTCCGACTACGTCACTTGTGTCGGAGTCTATACTGGGCCTTGTGGGAAAGTGGCCCTCCATGTACTCCCTTCACTTTTGGGGTTAGCTCATATAGTGCGTCGCATTGTACGGACCCCCCAGATGTCTCATTAGCTATATCATTAGCGGGACAGCTGTAGGGGCACAGACAGCTGACGGGACAGGGGTGAGGATTAGACTGTGGGGCTGTGGGATATTTCAGACGCGGAGTCCTGGGTTTTCGGGGGTCTCGGATGGAGGCTCCTACATGAGAAGTGCACTGATAGGCCACTTAAGTGTCGGTCCCGTTGCCATTTCTGCACGATTCAGCGGGGCTCGGTGTTACATACATATTTGGTTTCATGTTAATGTGTAGACTGGAGAGGATTGGATGACAAACTAGTGCAGGGTTATCTTGATGGGGGGAAGTGTTCAGCTGATTTTCTAGAAAGCTGTTTCCTAATATAGCCCTCCTTTGGACCCTACAAACAATGCGCAATTATATGAGTTTGAAGCAAAACTGGAACTTCTTCTTCTACTGCTGAAGCGTCTTGATCTGTATTTCCTGGATTTTGCCGTATCATACATGAAACAAAACTATCCTCCTCATTTTTTAAAGGTTTTGTGTGCATATAGACTTTATTAGACAGGACAGCTTAGAGTGAAAGGGGTGAAGAGTAGGAAGAGCCATTGTTGGAGCCAGGACTTGTTTCACGACTCATAACTTCCAAAATAATATATTCAAGCCTCAATT
>OMNZ01029466.1:9525-21366 GCA_900303255.1 Lesueurigobius sanzi
GTAGCCAGCCTTGAAGCTTCCAAGTGAAAAGTTAACAGAGGAATACCAAACAAAGGAGCAACTATATGAAAGACATGCGCTTGTGTACTTTCATCTCTGACCGCAGCAGACAAAAGCACCAACTTTACACAAAAAAAAAAAGAAAAAAGTTTGTGTATTCTTTTGAAGAAGCTGTACTTTTCCCTTGCATTTGTTTCTTTGATGCCCACTTCCTGTAGGAGCAGCAGCACTGGGTTATTTTTAACCCACTAAAAGCTTTCAGATGATGGGCCCCATTGAACACTATATGTGGAGCAGCACATGTTGAGAGGCCCTCTGTTGGCCAAGTTTGAGAAAAACACAATAATTTAATAATAAAACTGTTCTTCCCCCACACGCAGACTGCATTCCTGTGTCGAGAAGTGGATTAAATGGAGCTGAGGGTTATGGTTTCGACATCAACAGGCTGAAGTTATGTGGAAAAAGTTAGACATAAACAAATCCAGGGTCAACATGTCATTATGAAGATTAGCATGACTCCGGGGAAACTAAACAAAGTCTTGACATTTTCCGATACAAAAACGTGATTTTCGAGGTTTGATTATGGGGGGAAATGTTGTATAAAGAAGAAGTATTGGTAAAGTTTGGAGAAGCAGAGAGCTCTTTGTCTAAAGTGTGCACAAAGCCCTGACAGCCGGCCAGCTGTAGCCTCGGTCCATTTAAACTTTAAATGTCTAGTCTTCTGTCACTTTCTATAGCCATGTGTATGTGCGTGCCACAATACAAGCGCGTCTGACAGAAGGAGAATAAGAGGTTTCCACAGTAACCCCAGGACTGAAAGAGCCCCTTCATCCTGTTTTTCTCTGTGAAAGGAAACAGGAGAAAAGATTCCTGGCTGTGTGTATTGAAAAGGAGCAGATGGCTGGGTGCGGCACGAGGGAGGGGGGACGGGGGCAGGATGTGGGACGGCCTTTGGCCAGGGGGAGGGTCCGGGGGCGGGGTTTAGAGCCTGCTCACATGCGCTCCCCTGGCGCATGAAAGGCGCAACTGCAACCAAAGATTTGTTTTGGGAGGTTTAAATATTAAAGGACTAAATTAAGGGTAAATTAAATAGTGTTGCTTGTGGGAAAAATGTTGAAAAAAATGTGTGAAGTCTGAACTGCAAAATGATTCATTATTAGCTCATTTTAATACTATTATTGGGCTATAACGATAGTAATAAGACATTTTTTTTTATTTTTTTTTTCAAGTATGGTTCAAAATAGTTTTATATATTCTCATTCATTGGTTATTTAATTTTACTTTTAGTTTAAAAAGTACAGTTTAGTTTATGATAGTGGGGATATATTTAGTAAGCATAATTATTACTTGTGCTTAAGCCTATTGAGTTGTAAATCAATATAGAGGCCATATTCATTTTAAAGTTATACATGGTTTGGGACTAAAAAATACTGTAAAAATGCAGTATACAATAGCGTAATTAAAAATATAGTATTGTTTGTATTATTTTTTTTATTTTAGACAGCTTTGTTAATTAATTTAGCCAGTTTTCATGTACTTGTAGAACTATAGAAGGCATAAAGTGCGGTCCCCAGTCAGTGAGGTTGCATTCATACGTGGAGTCACAGTGCCCTCTAGTGGCGAGCTTATGAACGACAGCGGGGCATCACTGATTGTCATTAAACTCAAGTATCCTGCTCATTACTCGGCATCTCTCTCACTGTTTAAGGAGTAGACAAGTATCCGTAATGGCAAAGAGGGCAGGAATAAATATGTGAGGGATTTAAGTGAGAGGCTGGAGGAGAGCGGGAGTTTTAAGGGCGCTTACGCCGTTCCTCCCAGGGCCGATCTGACCTCTCTCTGCTCTTCTGGCCATGAAGGTCTTCAGCAATGACGCACGCCGGGCACGTAACAGCATCCCTGATTAGCCCCCCGCACACACATACAGGAGGATGCTGGCTGCATTGCTGATAAGGTTGCACTACAGTCAGGGCACCAGCACAGCAGTACCTTGAACTCAAATTCGCACTTTCTGAAAGCCCACAAACAACCTCATAAATCCCTATAGCAAATAACACACAGGACATAGGCAGGCCCCCACCCGCGAGCGCCGCACAACAACAACGGCGGAGGAAGAGGAAGAGGAGGAAGAGGTGAGCCGGGGATGGTGTGCTTATTAAATCAGTCCCATATCAGCCAGTCTCCTTGGGACAGCAGAAAAGATTTACTACAGCAATTACACGGGCTAATTACAAGGAGGGGCGATAGGAGGGATCGAGAAAAAACGCACAGGGAATAAAGCAAATCGAATCAAAGAAGAGACAACAAATAAAGGTGGCAAACTGTGACGATGACAGCCAATAAAAGGGAAGGAGGGTGAGGAAAAAGCGACCTTGAGACAAAGGGCACAAAGAATGAATGGTTAATGGGGGAAAAAAGCGACTTTATACAACAGTTCAATGATTAAACCGGGGCTATGAGTCAGACAGGAGGTGATTCTGTGTTTATTATTCTCACCGAGAGTGTCCTTGACATTCAACAGGGCTTGAAAGCAAAGTGCACCCTCTAGGGGGAGGATAGTGCATTACAAGCTCAACAATGTCATTGGGCATCACTCATCTTTGCTGCTGAGGAGTGTACATGATGCAACGTGCAGAAATGGCGCATGTATGGGGAGTGTAGCTTGGGGATTGCTCGAGCTGATAGCTCGGTATGTAAATATAAAACATGAACACTGGCGTTTGTTGGATCTCCACTCCCTGGACTTAACTGAAGTGAACAAGGTATGCTAGGAGTCAAGAGCAGCTGGTGTGATTGCTCTTTGACAGACCATTTGTAGTCTATGGGCTTGGATGTCGGATCAAATGTGTGTCAAAACTCCTCATGTGGGTAAGCGCTGTACATCCAGGAATTTTACATATGCCTGATCAAGGAAAGCGCTGACATTTTCACACCGAGTAAGAAATGGAAACTTATAAATTAGGTTTCCATCTCAATTAAAAAGTTAGATGAACTGTAAGACAAATGCACCCCTTGAGGACACCCAGCCCTGGGCGAACAGGATTAGGTCGTGCATTCGCCTCCGCCTTCAAATATTCATTATTACCTTATGGAAAGATAGTGGCAGAAGAGGTTGTGAGAGCGAGAAAAGTCGCCAAAAGAGCAGTGGAAATTGATGGAGAAGTTCTTTTTAAAAATTCACACTTCTGCCTTATGCAAAGTAACACAGATGAAAGGGCCACAGAGAGATGAAGGTCTATGTGGTGTCATGCCATGGAGGACAGTTAAAAGCCGGCTGCGGGGCGCTAATCCTTACGTTCCCCATCCTCTCGTGTCCAGCCGCACATCGCTTCACTCGTCTTTATCTCTGCTTCACTGATGAGGACAAAGAAAAGCACTCATTTGCTCCGTCCCTCCCCGGTTGTACCACCCCCTCCCCATCCCCGTCTCCCGGTCTCTCCAGGCTAAGCTCGCAGGCCTGATTAGCCGATGTGACTTGACCGCGTGGTGGAATGAGTGGCACGCATGTTGGAAAAGACACAAAATCATTCACACATAGGCGGCGGGGAGAGGACAGGGGCCAGAACGACTAGGTCTAATTACCCCGTAAGCGCAGCCCGGGGACGGCGAGCGGGTTGGAGGAGGCGGAGGAACTTTTGCCTCTCCAAATGTCACTGATGGCTTACGGGACACACATGCGCACAGACTTGGAGGACGTGTCTTGTGGGCAAAAATACCGCGCCTGCTCCTTGCCGCTGCTGCTGCTTGTCACCATAGGCAGTTTTCAAACCAGTGCGCCGGCTTTTTAAAGAGCCACGGAGAGGTTCGGGAAATAAAAAATAAGTAAAAGTATGATGAAAGATGCGGAGTCAAGTAGAACAAATTCAAAAGAAGCCAGTGCGTGTCAGGAGACTGCGGATAAAGTATAAGGGATGAGAACAAAGGGGTTTTCAAGACAAAAAGAAAAGAGCTTGGACTCAATTATATAGCGACTCGCGGGAAACCCTGAGCCATTTATTTTATTTACTTAAATCATAAAACCTGGCAGTCGGAGCAGTTCATGTGCCAGGGAACAAAGCCAGCGCGTATTTGCATTTGCGTGTGAAGTCGTCCCTTTGTTTCCGAGGCTTGTGGGATCTGCAGGTGTTTGAGCTACATCAATGACACCAGATCATAGTCGAACTAAGTAGCTGGAGGGGCACGACAACCATGATCTGGCAACTCCTCACTCCAAATGGAAACGGGGGGGAAAAAAAAAAAGTCTTTCACACCAAATTGCAAGGAAAAAAATGTATCTGTAAAAATAGTAGAATAGAAAAACCTTTATAGTCTACCATGCGCAATGAATGGCAGAAATGTGTCTTTGGCTTGTTCATACATCCCAGCCACAAAAAAGTCTATAAAATATAAAATCAGTTCATTGCAGACACAACAGCGGATTCTCCTCATGGACAGAGGAGGAGTGGAAAAGACCGAGCGACACTGGGGGCTACAGCTTATTCAGCTCCCTGATGGCACAGGGCACAAAAGAATTCCTGTACAAGTTTTTCTTAGCACAAGGGAAGCCTGTATCTCTGCCCTGATGGAAGGGGCTCAAAGTGGTGGGACAGTGGATGGCTATAGTTATCTATGATCTTATACAGTAACTGGCAGGATGCACTGCTCTACTGTGATGCTGAGACAACAGAGTTTGTGATTGGCCTGTGATTGTACTGCCTTGCTTTACAACGCTGCCAAATTTAGCTTTGTTTTTGACAGTCAGACGGCCAAAGCGAGAGATAAGGATGTATAGCACAAAAGGCATGTATAACAAACCGTCTGTGTAAGTTCTCAGTCGTACAGGAGTTGTCCATCGTAGGCAAAGATTCTTCAGTCTTCATCTGTACTCTGTAGTTGAAGAGAGAAGCGGGACCTAGAGGTTAACTCCCACCTTCCTACTTTCTTCTTAAAAGTGTGTCAATTCTGCTCATTTGCTGACGAAGTTCTTAGGATAAAGAGCGAAACGTCCTACCCTTCAACTACAGAGTCCAGATGAAGACTGAAGAATCTTTGCCAACCATATAACAAAATCAACCAGAACATCTGTTTGCTGGCCTCAATCCGGAGTTGGCTGTAGGTGGCTAGACATTGCCACACATGCAGCGCACACACACCCAGTCCCTGGCTGTGCTTCCTGAGGCGTGGAGGGATGTGTTGCCAATCAAATAGCTATTTGAGAGCAGGTGAATGAAAACAACACAATGCACAATACGCCGAGAGACTGGCACCTGTTAAGTGACAGAGTCAATGTGTGCACATGGCTTTGGGATTGTGTTGAGAAATGCATGCACAAACACTGCCAACAGAAGAATATCCACTGTCCTCAGTCACTCCTGAGGGACAGTGTAGGAGGCTTGGACTAAACTGTGGAGATATGATTGATGGGAAGAGACACATTGGCACAAAAAGATAAATGTTCAGAGCATTCACTGCTCCTATTGTATATTGTGTTCACGTTGTTTGGGCAAATAATGAGCCCAAGTCTCTGCAACACAAGCTTCTATTTTCTACTTTTTTATTTTTCCATTGTCCGTATCAAAATGGGCCCAGATAGTTAGGAGTAATATAAGCAGTTTTGGTTCCAGGACAGACTGACTGAGGGTGCATCCCAGTTTCAAAGGGTGCAAAAAAGGGAAAGTCAATAAAATGAAACACTGTTGCTGCTGAAACTAAATGGACAAACAGTTTTTAAATGAGGACCAATGTGCCCTTTTGCACCCCATGTAGATCTGGGCCTGAATATACCCATGAAACCCACTGATGCATTTGTGTGGGAGTGCAGCACAGGTCACTACCATGTCCCAGAAAATGGTACTCGTCGTGCTGCAGACTACAGTGACCAAGCATCAGTGTGCATGTCTAGTGGGCTATCGCTCCTCTCGCTGTCTTGTCTCTTCTCTCGGCTCACTGAGTGTGTCAGTCCACATTGGCCTTTTTTCAGGAGCTACTGAGAGATGGCAGCACCATTAAAATTTTACCCACTATCCCGCTCTCCGCAACTCCCTGACAACACACACGAATGAGCGCCGCGGATAGCCTACATGGATATTCACAGTCATGTATCTGACCGCAAATATGCACACACACGAAAGCACACGGACTCATTCCCAAGGAGCCAGTCAGATGTGATCGCGGGAGATGGGAAGCGACGAGGCGAAAGATCCCGTACAGATGGAAAAGTAAAGAATAAGATGAACAGATTACTACTTGAAAACCACATGGGCGCGCACACATCAGCAACACAGACAGCAGTGGAAATGACTGACATCAATTCAGTGGGGGAAATGGAGAGCGTGGATGAGCCGTATGTCCTATCACTCAAAACCATCGCTTTCCCAAAGCCTCCGCAGACTTTCCACAGCAGTCACCTAAAGTTGCTCCGGCTCATTTCAGAGCAGTGATAGCAGTTCTTCCTTTTCTATCATTCTATCTACGTTGCATTGTTTGACACTTTTATTGCGGGACCCGTTTCCTCCTTCTTCTCCGTCCCTTTCTGCCCCAGTGGAGTGTGAGATAGAGGCAGGGCTGGGAGGCCTATAGTCTCTTAATTAAGAAGCAAGGCGGAACGAGGCCACGGTTAACAAGGGCAAGCACACTATTTTTGCCTGGCTTTACTTCTAAGTAATCACACTGACTACAGGCTCCAGCGCTAATCTTCATCATCAGTGCCGCATGCACAACATAACCTGTACCCTCGGACATAAATCACTACCAAAGCCTGAAAAAATACTAAGTTAGTGCTTAGCTAAACAAAATCACAAATTAATGTAGCCTATATATGGGCTTCATTAAAGACAAAAAGCCGCTACAAGTAAATTATTTGAACTAGTTCTAAATCTTTTTCCCAGTTTAGACAGAATAACCCTTGTTCGCAGTAACCACAACTTTGTGGTATATTGGCAGGTGCATACATCATGCTTAAATAGCAGTGTTATCAGAGACGCCCACATTTAGATTAAAAAAAAAAAAGCATACAACCTTCCCCCGATTATTAATGTCACTTCTTCCCCAAGGCATTAACCTTGTCTTGCAACCCTAAAGTGCTTAAAACCAGACTCGAAACAGTGAACAGTTATCCGTTTGTGTAGGTTCTCAGTCGTACAGGAGTTGTCCATCGAAGGCAAAAATTCTTCAGTCTTCATCTGTACTCTGTAGTTGAAGTGTAGGACGTTTCGATTTTAGTCCAAAGATCGTCATCAGCTACTAAAGAATTGAGCACACTGTGGGTCTCTTAAGAGTGAACCAGAAGGAGGAAGTCCTACACTTCAACTACAGAGTACAGATGAAGACTGAAGAATTTTTGACTACGATGAGTGAACAGTTAGTTATTGAAAAAACCATTGCTACACAAACACATTTAATGTGTCTCAGAGTAAACTATATTGTTGGCTATTCTTGCTTTTCTTTTTTTTTAAAGACACTTAAACACTTAACTAAACCAACACCAGCATAAAATGCTCCCCTTTCCTGAGCTATTAAAAATGGATAATATTGACCGTCTTTTCAGGGGTTTTTTTCCAGTTCATTTTCAGGTTTTTCCAGGACATTTTAAAGTCAAAAAGGTTGGGTTACCATTTTCAGTGGGTAACGTGGAAAGGGGGGTCCTGGAGTCCTCCCCCAGGAACATTTTTGAAATATCAGATCATTTTTCATGCATTCCGGCGCATTCAAGAGAAGATTTATTTCAATCATGTGGCACGCAGCACGCTCCTATATTTATCTATTCTTATATAAATTGATGTTTAAATTAAGTTATGAACTTCACCTATGAACAGAAAAGTGAAGGGATTATCAATATTTTCAAGGACAAAATATGTTTTTCCAGGACATTTGACATGTTTTCTCATTTTCCATGACTAGAAAATGGGCCAGTAATTTTCCAGGTTTTCAAGGTTTTCCAGATAGAGTGGGAACCCTGCTTATATATCTATGCCCTTTACGAAAGAAAAACTACTTTGCCAGTAACCAAAAGTTAGAAATACTTGACATTGACTGAACAACTGCACACTGCTCCAATGAGGGTATCATGAGCTCAGTGACGTTTCTGGCTCTCAGCAAGACTGGTCATCATTACTTTTGCAGATTGGCAGCCTGGAAGGGAACCTTGAGTAATGACTAAGACATTGCATTAATGCGACTAAGCACCAAACAGTGAATCACGCGCGTCTATAGGTTCTTTATTGCAAACAAATCAAAGTCAACCAGCCCTGTATGGCCACTCCGCAACTTCCCACACATGTTTGCCCTCTGCTTCACACTTCACATCTAATCAGGGGGCCGTGTACTGGACCTGAAAACTGTGGGTCTAGGACTCAATCAGGGAGCGCAATCAGACACGGGACGCACACACATTAATGCACACTCTGGGCTGCAATCACCCACAGGAACGGCACAAGCTTAATAAGCCCACAGCTAGCCGCCCCAAAAGAGGCCCATGATATTATCCAGTCTAAATCATCGCCACTGTAACGCGCTCAGAGGAGGCGGGATGAAAGTAGCTATTTTCAGAGTGCGCGTCCGTTCTTTGCGAAGGTGACTTTGGGCACGCTGGAGTGGTAATTGGGTACACATACAAATGCCTTTTTCTTTCTCTGCGCCACGTTCCCTTAAACTCCTTTTCGCCCCTTTTCTCACCTCCGCACAGCCCCCAGAACGTGATTACATTTCCGACATGAGCGAGGGCTGGGGCGCCGGAAGGGGGTGGGGGGGTGCGGGCTGAAGGGATGGCGAAAAAAGTGAGAGAGACGCGTGATTGACTGGAAAAACAAAAGATGGGGTAGCGAACAGGTCTTCTGTTGGGAGGGGGAAAACAAATATTCAGACTTACATACATGCAGGCATTTGCATTTGCACCCTGCAGACAAAAGCGAAACACCTATATATACACATGTATCATTTACTCGGCAGGGGAGCCTGGCAAAGAGCTGGAGAAATATGCAAAATGTCACTCAGACTGTCACCCTGATCTTTTCTGCAGAGACACACACACCGACAGAGTAATGGCCATCTCATTTCCTCAGACGAGTGACATTTTCTCTCCTACTCTGTTTCTCTTTTTTTTTCTTTTTTTTTTTTGGTTGCCTGTCGCTGTGCTGGTAAAATTAGCATTCCTTGCCTTCCTCTGCTTCTCCCTCCCTCGACGGGCCCGACTAGAGGTGAGGACCACAGAGACGGACAAAGGCAGGGAGAAAAGTGTAACAAGAAGAGGAATGGAAACAATAGGAGGTACGAGAAGGAGAGAGATAGCGGGCGAGGCGACGAAACGAAACAAACAGGCCAGTGTGGAGACAAAAGAGGGAATGAGATCGCACACGGAGTGGACATGGCTGCGACTTGTGCCGTAAATGAAGGGGGGAAACATGCCCTCCGGAGAGTTTTATCACCATGACAACTCTTTCCTGTCCCCTTTGCTGTCCAGTTGCATGATGAACAGGAGAGCTTACCAAAGTTTGCATACCAAAATGTTTATTCAAATGAGAATAGCGAAACGAATTCCGTTACTTTTTTTTGCAACGATCTGCAAGTAAACAAGGAGGAGAAAAAAATAACAGAAGTTAGCTCAAGAACAAAACTTAAATGAATGCCAAAAACAAAGAAGTCCTTGGGAAATAACAGGGGTGAAAACCTGAAACACAAGAGGGAATATAAAAAGATACGGGTATAGTGACCTTTAAAAACAAAGCCAGTGTGAGAGATGAGAGGTCTAATGGAAGATGCAGTTGAGGGAGATACAGCGAATTAACTTATGCTGAATAGGAAGTTGGAAAGAAAAACAATAAGTGAAGACGAGGACCAGGGGACTAAAACAATCTGATAAGCAGCGAAGAGAGGAGAATCCTGATCAGAAATGTGCGGTACAAAATAATAAGACTCCCTGACAGCGAAATGTCAGGTCACGCAGATGGAAGCAGGAAGAATGAGAGAATTTAGAAGATGCTTGGTGGGGTCAGCGAGATAGAGACGCTTCCCAATCCCTCCTCCCTGCCCTAAAGGATGGATACAATCTTTTTGGATGCGAAGGAAGCAACACATCTCAGCGAAATATATTCCCCGTCTCCCACTGGAGGGAAAAACAGAGGCGCCGGGTCAGCGGGTGAATCCTCATACGATTGGAGAGAGACTGGTGTGTGCGCTCCTGTCAGCAGACACGTTCACCGGCAGCCTCAGAAATGGTGCCCTTGACTCAACCTTGGATGCTGTTTCACTCCTGCAAAGCACGGTTTAATTTCAGACCCAAGCTCCGTTCTCTCCCTCTGCCATGTTACTCTATTACAACTTGACAGGCACATAGACAGAAGCCCAAGTACTACACAGCCATTACTTTTGATTAGTTTTTAAAAAGGGCCTATATTAAATGGACTTTACGGAACAATTAACCATACCATGTTACGTTAGAGCCCCATCAAAGCCATACATGTAGTCGTGTGTTGATCCTTGCACATCATTTGCATAGTCCTGAAACATGTGTCCCCCTTTTTCCGCACTCAAAAACGCATGACCTGTAACGAGTTAGGTGGATCACTGTAGAAATGATACCATTTAAATTGTTGGTGAAAGAGCAGACTTTCCTTGGGATATTTGTTGTCGATCAAGTCAAGCAGAGTCTCAAAACCGAGCTAAACACAAATTTAAAAAGCGTTACTGTTTGTAAGTGTACAGCAGCATGAGCATGCCTCAAGTTGTTGGTACAGTAATTACTATCTTACTGAAATCTTACTTGAAAGGTGCACTACGTTAGCCTGGCCTTAGCCATCCGTAAACTCTGGTCAATTATAATTCCCTACATGTTACGTCTGGGTCTGATCTCAGTGGCCGCGATACATCGGAAAAACTTCATCCGAGCCATTCAGCGAGCGGGAGAGGCGGGTGTTGTAGGTGATGTCATACGTCACGACCAAACCCTAGCGATTGGGTAAAGTCAGATCCAATCGTTTCACCCCTCCCACCTGAAAACAGAGCTCAATTGTGAAGATCCAGACCCTCTGTATAAAATGAGTACGCAAGTAAGGATCTGGTAAGACCAGGCTAGCACTATGTAGCTTTTTAAGTGAAAAAACAAACTTGATATTAGTGCGTATTACCTTTTAGTGACCCAGTGGTGGTGTGGGAGCAGCATGGCACCTTTGCTTTCCATCACAGGGGCCTTTATGACGCTGCAGGATCAATTGTTTTATGGGTTTACTTTAAGTTCCTGGTACAAAACCCTAAAAACAATTGATCCTGGAGCACTATAGAGACCACTGTGATGGAAAGCAAAGGTGCTAGTGATGCGCGGGTCGGTTCGGATATCCAAATGAGATGATCGGGTTATAAATAACAACTATTTTTTTTACATGTTATTATAGCTTTCAGCGCAAAAAATGCATAATTATCCATAAACCTCTCTCTAAGTCAGCTGTGCCTTGTTGAATATCCAGTTTAATAGGGTAAACGCATTACTAGTCTTTTATTTTATCATTGGTCCAAGTTTTAGTATCATGCGCCTGTCGCTTTAAATAGGCTCCACGCGTCAAATGCTCAACGAGCACAAACTAACTACACGCTACAGCCAGGGTCGACTGGGACTATTTGATAATGAAAATGATGAGACAAAGATCTAACAGGATTACAAACCTCAAGAGAGAAAAAGAGCAGCTGCACGCGACCCTCTTGGTGGAAAGGTAAGCTCCTGCTCCTGAGTCCTGCATGGACCACTTTACTCCTGAGTCCTGCATGGACCACTTTACTCCTGAGTCCTGCATGGACATTACTCCAAACTCCGTTTCATTTGATAGATGTCCATGACTCGGTAAAAGTAAATAGTTTCTGCTCGTTGCTTCCTGA
>OMNZ01029468.1:4596-21113 GCA_900303255.1 Lesueurigobius sanzi
TAGCAATAGCAGGAGGCTGTTTTAAAACCTCTTTGACAGTTTGCATGACAGTCTCAGTTCTCATGGCACTCACAGAGCGAACCAACTCAACCAGGAGCAGCTGTTCTTCACTGGCTACAGGGATAACCTACATAGAGAGCATTTCATGTATTTAACACACCATATTAATATTATTCAATGTCACTGAATAGTAAAGAGTACCAGGATGTTGAACACCTACCTTATTTCTCACAGGGGCTTTGACTTGTTTGCGCTCATTCCAAACATAAGCTATTGCTGCCATAAAGTGTGCTCCGTGGTTCATCGAAATGGGCCCCAGCAGTTCAAGAATTTGTTGACGAAGATTCTGTACAGGCGCAGCAGAGAACAGAAAAGAAACGGTTTAGTTTGCATCTAATGAATTCATCAACCGTTGTGACTGTGACATTTGACAGGAGTCATCATCATAAATAATTCCCACTGTGAATGTATAACTGTACCTTAGTAGAACCAAGGTTGATGTTGGATGTGGAGCTGGCAGAAGCCGTCGCTGGCTTGTCTGAAGTGTCTGCCTGGTGAAGCAGACTCCACAGCAGAGTGACAGACGACATGATGGTGTGGAGGATGGATAGGATCCCTGAACGTGCCTCTGATAAGTGCTTCTGGTCTACACTCACTTGTAACTATGAAAATATAAAGATGTGTAATTAGATAGAGAAGTACAGACTCAGAGGTGTAATGGCTATGGAAAGCTAGATTGGATTAGTTGGTGCACAGCGCCCTCACCTGGTGGTATTGGGAAGTAGGATCCAGGAGGCAGTAATGAATAATAGCGGTCACTCCTTCAAGTACAGTCAGAATGAGATCAGGAGGGATGCACAGGGCCATCCAAGAGGGTCTAAAAACAAAACAAAACTCAATATTTCAATACAATCCAATCATATTCCCATGACAAAACACATACTGTTTCAATATGTGTATTTCTTTAGTCCAGATTGCCCTCTAGTGACCCATTTAGGATTTGGGATAAAGTTTAAAAATGTTTTTGCCTTTTAAGTGGGAAATGGTGTCAATTTAAGAAGCACTTTTCCGCTAATGTTGATACAGTCTGTAATATTTCATATACAGTAATCATTATGACAAACATGGCCAGTGTGGGGAGAATACTTTAAAATTGTAGTTACAGAATACTGAATACTAGGGCTGCAAGATCTTGAAAAAACTTGCAATATGAGATACTGCCATGCAATATCTCCATAACAATATTCCATTCAGTTCAGACACTTGTAATATCTTTCTCAGCAAATTGTGTCAAATGAAGACTCCAAAAACACTAAATCAGAACCAAACCAAGGCCAAAAAATTAACTAAATCAGGAAAGTTATAACTAAAACTGAACTTCTGCACATTTATAAGTTCCATGCTGGTTTGGTTTTAGAGAGTGTTGGCAAAAAATTAAAAAAATCCAGTCAGATGGAAGACTTAAGTGAATTTGCGATATTTTGTGGCTTCTTGCGATACGGATATTGCATCACCTAATATTGCAATACGATATTTTTTGCGATATATTGTGCAGCCCAACTGAATATTTGGCTTAAAATGTATTTTGTAACATATTCCGTTACTCTATCCAATCAGAGTATTACTGTATTGTGCCTGGTAGACAATTGAAGATGAGTTGAATTTGTATTTTACATGTTAACAAAGTACCTGGCGTCACTGATCCCAGTCTCAAAGCGGTACTGCTGAAGTAAGTTGTCCAGGTTCCTACACAGCTGTAGAGTGACAGAAGCCACCACCCTCCTCAACACTCGCCCCATGTACGGCAGGGTGGCAGTGATGAGCCCGATCCACTGCGGGTGCATCTTACAGGAGTGATGCTGGTGAAGCGCCCTGATCACCGCACACAGGAACAGGCCCTGCGCCGTGATTGGCTGCCCGTGGAGGTACTGCAGCGATGTCATTGGCTGCTGAGGGTTGACATGCTCCACTTCCCCGCCGAGCATTTCAAAACCGGCCCCGGGACCGGCGCCTTGGCCAGGTCCACCCGCCCCTGCCCCCACGGGAACTCCTTCGCCCCCCTCTTCAGCTGGCACCAACACCCGGTGCTCGAGGACGACCAGGCTTTGCAGTAATCTCAGAAGCTGGGATTGCACAGCGCTGCAACTGTCTATCTGGTCCTCGGAAAGGTTGATGATGCTGTCTTCCGATAACCCTTCTTCCACTGTGCTCACGTTGACCCCAGCAACTCTCTGCTCGTGCCATTTTTGTGCGCTGAATATTGTGGACCGCAGACAATGCAGCACCACTTTTTGAACTTTGCATTTAGAAAGGACATCGCTGATAAAACTGGCGAAGCCCTTTGCTGATCCTCCCGTGACTTTACCGAGCTCGTTGAACAGAAGAGTCAAGACCTCGACACTGGTTAGCTGCATGGCTCTGTTTCCGGCCAAATCCTGTGGCCCAACAGCGACGTGTGCCGAATAATAACTTCTCAAAAAATAAAGACACAAAGATATGATGATCTCCAAATACATTGCACTGCGAAAGGAATGGGAGTGGGAGTCTTGTGGGATGGGATAGTAAAAGTCTTTGCCCATCACTGAAATTCTGTGGCGTGCAAGGAGATTTTGGAGCAAGGACAGCTGTGGAGTGTAGGTATTGTTGATACTAGTTGTGGAGATGGCGCTAACGAAACCCGACGGCGTAGCTCTCAGCATCGCGGCTACAGCCGAGAGGGCGTGGAGTGTCCGAGAGGAGTCGTAAAGCTGCAAATACAGTAGAACGTGCTGATAAAGAGGGTGGATGTTGAAGCAAGGGGGTGCAGAGGATGCCCTACGTCCGGGGACTGTGCTGCCGCCCACAGGCCCAACCGATCCTCCACTGGGTGAACCCATGTCACTCTCAATCTCCGATACTTCTCCCTCTCCGCAGCTGTACCAGTTTTCCAAATCCAGGCTGTCTCCGAAGAAAATACTTGGAGGTTTCAGTTTGTCATTTTGATTGGCAGCTTTCTTCTGCCTCTCTTCAACCTTCCTTTTAGATTTTTTTATCTTGGGTTTAGCACCTGGAGATTTGTCAGCTAGTCTTTCCATGATCTTTCCTTTTAAACTGAGCTGGGTGCTACTATGGCTACGTTTACGGGTTTGAGGGTCGTCAACCTGCAAACTGTGGTCAGGAGTGGATGGATCTAGGCTGTCTGGTAACGTCACGATAGAGGGGGATGAACTGTGGCGCGTGATGCCCTCCTTGTGCTGGTCTTCTGCAGTTACTTCAGCTGGTGTGACCGAGAGAAACTCAAGTGTGCCTTCAGCTAACATTTCAGGTAAAGTTTGGTGAATAGATCCGGGAGGGGGGCCTTGGTCGAGCTGGACCCCGGTGGAGGCATCTGAGGAGGTGCTGTCTGTGTCAGTCTGTGGCCAGTGTTCATTCACATTTGATCCATCTCCTTCGTCGACCAAGTTCAAGACTCTTTCTATTAGCTCCTGCACAACACCGGACACTGCCATTTCAATCGAGTCATCTGACGTGTAATCGGATGAACCATTCTGCTGCTCTGATCCAGTGACATTAGCCACTTCTGGCTCTTCGAAACTGCCATTCTCCACAGTGGACGACTGTGAGCCACTAGACTCAGAGCTCTGTGGCTCCCCCTGCTGGTCAGTGGGTTGATATTCACAAGCCAGTTGTAAGTTTTCACTGCTCAGGCTGAGCAAAGAGAGACTGTCACTCAAAGGGTTAACAGTAAGGCAAAACGGTTCCATGTCATTCAGTGCCAAGCATCGAAGCTCCTCTTGTGTCATTCTTCCCCCATGAAGCTGACTCGCATCTAATGAATTCGAGCAAAAAAAGGCAAAAATGTGTAAAAATCACCACAAATTACAAAAATGTTTCAAATTTAATCAAAAGCAGGTGAATATAAATAGTTAGCACTTACCTTCTGAGAAGCCAGAGTCCCTGTTGTAAAAGGTGTCTGGTGTGTCCTGTTCTGGTGGCTCAGGAAAGACTCTGGCCCAGTGGCAATGGGCCTGTACTCTCTGAATAGAGACTCTGTGGGTCTTTGGGTGAAGCAGAAGAAGTAAAAGCGGCTCTAAAACTCGAGCAATGTCATGTCGCTGAAGGACTTGATTCAGCCAAGCTCGACCAACAGCACTGGTGCAAGGATCCCAATAACACAGGCTGTCCAGCATGATGAAGAGCGATCTAAAACACCATGTGAGTGGCAAGAATAAGAGTCAATGCATTTGTTAAACTTAAGCAAAAAAATCATGTTTTTCAATAATGACAGAAGCACAAACCTATCAAATGTGCGATTAAAAGGAGAGGATTTGGTCATGTTTAAATCTCGTGTTAAATGCCAGAGAATGGAAAACTTCACATGAGCATCCAGCCGTATTCTCTGAAATAAAATGTCAAATAAAACATATACATACGTGTAAGTATGTAAGTGCGTTTTACTGCATTGGATGCTGTGAAATGAAAGTTAACCAGTCAACGACTCAGCATAGAAAATGTAATTGTCACTACATCTCTCATAAATTATCAAATTAAACGTCTGGTGCATTCATTGTGTCCTCCAGAATCCAGACCTTGTCTCGGTGCATGAGCTGTTTGCTGATGACATCCTCGCAGATACTGGAGGAAGGGACCAGGTTGTGGAGTTGATAGAAAAGCTCGACACTGCGCTGATGATGCTGAGGTGTTGCCTCACTCAGCTGTTCCCACAGAATTAAAGCCACACTCTGTAAAAAATGTTTATAAATAAGTTTTCTTTATACAAAAAAAATCTAAAATGTTCACGGCAATAATAACTTACTTTAAAGAAGTTGGTCTTGTCTGCAATGTATTTGAGGATTCCCTGAGTGAGTGGGGGCCTGATAACAACAGCCACGCGCCCCTGGCTGGGGCTCATGGGTTGGTTTATTTCAGAGCTGCCCCCTGACGCCACACTTTCAGCAGCCACCATGGCCACTGACTGTGTTAGCCCCACAAGGTCCATGAGCAACGAGATGGCTACACCCTGAAAACAGAAGTCTGTAGCTAAGCAACAGGCATCCATCAGGTTCTGCAGCCAGAGAGGGAGGCCCAGCTGCTCATTGTCTGTGTCAAACAGAGGCACGAGTCATTAAAATAATAATAAATAATAATGATTGAACTTCACTCCAAGAGTGGAGTTCATACACTACTTACTAAGCAGCTCGTCTTGTGAAGGTGACGATTTAAGGTTGCCTTCTGCAATGTAGACAGGGAAGCTAGAGCACTCCAAAAAGAGTTGGCAGGCCGCAGTAAATGCAGCAACAATTTCTTTTTGGGCCAACTCTGATTCAAACAGCTCTGTTTGTTGAACATTCGACAGTGAGCCCTCCATTGACAGGGTTGCCATGTGCTGGCCCTCGATTCTCTCATGATTGGGAACAACATACAAAGTGATGAGACGAGAAAGGAACTGCTGAAAGTGCTCTAGGCAACACTGCATGACAGGTTTGTCCAGCGGTTTGGTCTGTGATAGGCCTGAGGGGCGTCGGCCTGTTTTGAGAGCAGCAGGGGTCCTCTCAGTCTCCTCTCCATCACCCTGATACTGGACAAAGTCTGTGAAGCCACTCTCAGGGGAGCGAGTGCTGGGGAGATTCTCACCCTCTTCAAAAACCTCCCCAACTGTGGGAAGCTCTAATGTTGAGGGAGGACTCTGTAGAAAACCAAAATGTCTTTGTGACTGTACAGTATAAAAAACAGACTGCATTAAAAACAACCTCTATATGAATGTAATAAACAAACACCTCTTGGCATTTGGACTCAGATGGCATGTGAGTTGCCAAATTCTCAGTGTGCCCCTCTAGGGTGGGGGTGGGACAGTTATGGTATCACATAGATGTGTGCAGAATGTTTTACACTCTGATGACTACGACCCCTCCAGGGGGCACCACAAAACCTCATATTTTCTTCCTCTACTGATAGCAAAGCCAAACTGGGCTCAGCTGTAGGAGAACCGTCTTCTGTCTGTGCTTTTCTATTGGTCTTAACCTCATGAGTCTAAAGCACTTTTATCATTTAGTTTTATCCATTTGGGGCTTAGAACATGATCCAACGTGTTGCAATGGTGCTCTTGTTCAGGGAGACCTCTCAAAAGTTTAAAAATCACTTCCAAACAGATGAGACTCAAGGCCTTAGAGAATAGATTGTGAGCGACTTCTAAAGCTTTTAAAAGGTGGGATTTTCTTTGGACTAAATTACAGAAGACCCACAACCTCAAAAACTGGCATTAGACTTGGTACAAACTAATCTGCCACATTTTGAAGGGATAACTGCGAGGCGTGTACTAATCAGAAATCCTTATAAATCTCACCTGTTTTTCCTCATTGCCTTTGGACCCGTCTGTGTCTGAACGCGATGGGGCAGCTGTGGAGTTAGAAATGCCCTGGGCCTGGGGGCAGGAAGGTAACACTAGCGGGGACACCAGAGGGGGCTGCACTTTACTGAGGATTTTTGAACAGAGTCGAAGGCAGTGAGTGAGCTCTCCGAGGCCCAACGCCTGGAGGTGAGAAGTGAGAGCAGACACCATCCGCAGCAGCAGCTGAGGAAGATGCTCTGTCTGGATCTCTATGTACGTTTCCTGAGAAATACAGTCACAGCTGTCAGATAGGGAAATTAAAACACAATGATCTTTTTCGTTTGACCTTATTTTACATTTAAATCCTCCATCTTATTGGTTCTAAATGACAAATAGTGTTGTGTCTTTTAGTTGAAACATCAAAATGTGCCATGTTTCTTTTTTACAATTTCTACTTGGGGGAAAAAAAGGAAAGCATGAGCCGAAATAATAAAAAGCAGTAACAATGATAAGCATATTCAGGTCACATTTTTCCAAATGTGTGAGTTTAGCAATTGTTTATGCATGCATGCTTAAACTGCACATTCACAATGGGCAAATATTTCACTTTCTCAAGATCCACACCAGGCATCTCAGTTACAAATGGAATCGCGGAGTAGTTGAGCAAAAGACACAAAGATGGCCTTAGGAATGTTGGCAGGAAATTGCAGAAATGTTATCATAGCCTGAGTGAAGCAAAGTGAGGTGAAAAAGGCAGGAAAGAGCAGTACTTTACCTGGCAGATTACCCTCATGCTTCTAGTAGGCTTCAGGGAGAAAGAGCAGATAGTTTGAACAGACAGGAGCAAGCAGAGCACAGGCCAGACTTTGTTTGCAAGAACACTCAAATTATCTCTCATTCAACAAACTCAGAACACAAGGTTCTCCCTTTAACACAAACAACACAAAAGCATAAAACTGATTTCCAAACTATTCAGATTGGAAATAGGCAATGTATATTAGCAGGGATTATCACAGGAGTATTTTAACATGGATTAGATTTGCAGAAAAAGACAGACGAACACACCTAAGTGATGGCTACTAACAAAGTGGACTGGATAAAAATATGTATTAAAGAAATGGACTTGTAGAAAATGTTGAGTGAATGAGGTTTAAATAAATTAGTTCAAAACACAAAGGTGCATGAGTCACGGTTGACAGGGATCAATAAACAAGAATAGTAGAGAAAAACTGACAAAACAAATGAAAGTGTTATGAAGAATTTCTAGATAAAATATGACAGTGTTAGAAATATCTCATGAATGTGACATTAAATACAATCCATACATTCATGACAACAAATCTGAATGGAAAAGTCTCACCAATGAAACAATATCCAGGAGAAAATCGACAAGCTGGCAGAACTCCACCAGAGATAGTTCCGGACAGTCTATGCCTCCAGGGTGCCGCACGCCCTGAGCTCCACCGTTCACCGTCCTCCTGTAAGAGTCATGTTGGTAAATGTTACTATTTAGTACATATTTTGATGTAACTGAATAGTGTTGACACACCTGCAGCACTCCTCGAACCAGCGGGAGATGTAGTCCCACATGTAGTACGGCTCAAACGAGTTGAACAGAAGATTGGCCGTTTTAATAAGCTCTGCAGTCTTTTTATTTTCTCGCAGTTTACTGGAAAACAAAAATATTTGGAAAAATATTAGAATTATGACTAAATTAATCGTTTTAAGTTGAAATACTGTATGTACTAACCTGCTGAGGTGTGTGTGATCCTTGCTGAATGGACTTTGATTCTGGAGATCCAACTCTGTGCGACACTGTGTGTATAAGGTCCGAAATACCTCGATCAAAACATCTTCAAGGATTGCTGGACCTACAAAGGACATGTGTTAGTGGACAAAAGAAAACACCATTGCAGACTTCATTCAGCACATTTCAAGGAGACATTTTGCAAAGATTGTTGCTTATCATAATGTTTTTACCCAGCTCTGGTTTATCAAGCAGACTGATGAGGATGCGAAATGGCTTAAGGTCATGCATAAGGATGCTTTCCTCTTCACCGCCTCTGGCTTTGCCCTGTAAGATTCCCACCATTGCCTAAAACACAGAGTCACATGAAACCCCTTCAGATGCAATGATGTATGCATTAGTTGCTTGATCTTTTCTGCAAAAGGTAAAACCGCATTGTATTGACTTCAAATGCATTTCTGTTTGTCCTATGTGCTTAACGCATGGCCTGACACATAATTGGTTGAAGCCTGAGCAGAGAGTCCCTGCACACCAAATGTCTCCCCAAGGAGAGAGCCGCAAAACTACATTGGAGCAGATGGCACAAGAGCAAACCAAAATACAAAAACTTCTTAAAGTGCTTGTTGCGACCAACTCCCAAACCCTGGTGTACCAGAGCATAACACACTGGCACAACCAGGGCAGTGCAAAAAGTGAACTTATGGTAAGCAGTGCTCAAAAGCCATGCAGGGAATAGCGTAAAGAGCAGGACATATCTGGACCCAGGAGAGGTTGTGAGAGGTCGATGAAAAAAGGATAAAAGAGGAAAGGCCAAATGTAGCAGCAGAATAAAGCTCTATTTAAATTGCCTTACACTTGGAGGTACTGTACATTGTGAATACTCTGATTATCTGTCTAACTTACATGGCTAGTGTCCTCAAAAACACAAACCTCACCTGCACCAGCATATCTTTAGAGTAGGCGTTGAAGTAATGGCTAGCGTGCTCTTCTGGATTGCTCTGTCGTGTGCTGCGGGGGCCTACCATTACCCCATTGTTGTCAAAGCCTTTAAAAATCATACACATGCAGGTTAATACAATTATGTACACATTACTTCATAATGACATCTGTATAGCATGCTTTAACAGACATCAGAAGACAAAATTAGAACTAAGAGATTTGATACAACTAAGACAAGCAAATAAATTGATATATAAATTGATAATGATTGAATTGTAATAGTAACTCAATGTAAGGCTTTGTGTTTTCCTAACATACTTACCAGTCGGTTTTCCAAATTAAGAATGCAAGAAAAAAATATATTATATAACTACATTGAAAAGTATGTAATGTAGGTTCCATAATTAAAAAGCTACAAATGTATGGTTTAAAACAACTTAGCATCATTATTGATATTAATATAATGTAATATGTAAATCACTGCATCACCACAATTACTTGGATTAAGTTTTCAATCATGAATGACATCTGAGGCTTATTGTGTGAGTATAATTATAGTCCGCACCCAGCAGCCAGGCGTAGAGTCTACGGTTGAGGGACATGTCTCTTCTCAAAACCACATGCAAAGCTGCCGATAAGATCCGGATCATGTCTGGGCGGGTCGCCTGATGACAACAGAATATAGCAGAACATTTATGTCACTCTCCCGTCATCTACATTTATGAAATGATGTACAGTGGTATGAAAAAGTTTGGGCACCCCTGTAAATTTTCATGATTTTCCTTCATAAATCATTGGTTGTTTGGATAAAAAAAATCCAGTTAAATATATCATATAGGAGACAAACAAAGTGATATTTGAGAAGTGAAATAAAGTTTATATGATTTACAGAAAGTGTGCAAGAATTATTTAAACAAAATTAGGCATGTGCATAAATTTAGGCACCACAAAAGAAAAATTACTCAATATTTTGTGCATCCTCCTTTTTCAGAAATAACAGCCTCTAAACGGTTCCTTTAGAATGTCCGATTCCTGGACATTGTTCTCCAGAATCTGCAGATATTGTGTGGAATAACGCCCTGGTTATGCCCAAATAACTATTTTAGCACAGCACCTTATTCCAAAATGAAGCTGGCTTGTCCAAATGTGCTTTAGCATACCTCAAGCGACCCCGTTTGTGGCGTGTGCAGAGAAAAGGCTTTTTCCGCATGACTCTTCCATACAGCATCTCCTTGTGTAAAGTGCGCTGAATAGTTGAATGATGCACAGTGACACCATCTGCAGCAAGATGATTTTGCAGGTCTTTGGAGCTGGTCTGTGGGTTGACTGTGACTGTTCTCACCATCCTGCACCTCTCGTTTATCTGAGATTTTCCTTGGTCTGCCACTTCGGGCCTTAACTAGAACTGTGCCTGTGGACTTCCACTTCCTTACAATGTTCTTCACAGTTTAAACTGAGAGCTTAAATCTCTGAGATAGCTTTCTATATCCTTCCCCTAAACCATGATGTTGAACAATCATTGTTTTCGGGTCATTTGAGAGTTGTTTTGAGGCTCCCATGTTGCCACTCTTCAGAGAAGATGCAAAGAGGAGAAACACTTACAATTGGCCTCCTTAAATACACTTTCTCATGATTGGATTCATCTGTGTATGGAGGTCAAGGGTCACAGAGGTTACCAAACCAATTTTGAGTTCCAATAATTAGTGCTAAAGGTATTAAAATCAATAAAATGCAATAGTAAAGTCAGTAAAGTGCCTAAATTTATGCACATGCCTATTTTTGTTTAAATAATTCTTGCACACTTACTGTAAATCATTTAAACTTTATTTCACTTCTCAAATATCACTGTGTTTGTCTCCTATATGATATATTTAACTGGATTTTTTTATCCAAACAACCAATGAGTTATAAAGGAAAATCATGAAAATTTACAGGGGTGCCCAAACTTTTTCATACCACTGTATATTGGATACAACTCTTGCCCCAGTCTGACAAGGCCCAGAGATTTGTGAGATGAAGGATTTAACAAGCTCTCAGTCATGGTGACTCACAGTGGCTCACAGTTATACATTTCCACACACAATTACAGAGAATACTGTTCAACTACTACAATTATAGTGTACTTAAATTATTATTATTGATATAATAAAATTATATAGGCACTAGGCATGCACCGATCCAATACTGGTGATGGATATTGGAGCCAATACAAATAAAAAGAGCAAAACAAAATCGGGTATTGATTCCAAATATCTGATAATGAACTAATATTATCCATTCACTTAAATCTAAGTGAATGGATATGCTGTCTGTCATTTGAAAGATGTTACTCTGTAGAATTCATTCATTGTTAAATTCCACAATGCTACTTCTGATCACCGTGCAGGAATACTGCAGTAGGCAGCAATCAAGGCTGGGACAGAAGCAATGACTGAGTCACACCTAAAGTAGTGAAATAATATTGGCCACTAGCGAAGGTCTCTGTGTTTGACTTTACTTTGAGAAATACAGTTACAGAATCAATGATATAACATATTTACAGTGCTCAATAGCACAATGGTAACAAAGGCACATGTTGTAAAGGCAGCCAACATAAGCTTATGCTTCAGCCTACGCCTTTTCAGTCTAAGTTAAAGTATGTGATATTGTTTTGTAACTGAAATGTTTGGCCATCAAATGACCAAAATAAATCAACCAATCAATCTTTATGTTGGAAGTTGTCAACTAATGTAACAAGGACCAGTCACTGTTTCACTGTATTTTGAAGCCAGTTTCACAAACCTACGTATGTGAAATTCTCATGGTATCGGTTGGTATCGGTAGATACTCAAACCCCAAGTATCGGTATCAGAAACAAAAAAAGCTGTATCGGTGCATCTTGAATAAGCACCAACAATAATGTAGTTTCCATGAAATACTGTAGCAGAGAGATCAAGCAGCGTCATTCACCTGACTCATATGGAAGGGAAAGCAGAAGAGTATCAGGTCCAGGGTGCTCCTTTGGACCAGCACACTCGAGTCCTGGACTGAGGTACTAACTGCTTCAACCTGTCAGCAAAATCAGCACAGTATGAGCAACTGCTTCTGAATGACTGACCATGATTTAATATAGCTTTAAATGTATAGTTAGACAATTAAAATGCTATAGTCTATTTAATTAAAACTAGTACTCAGCAGTTATAAAGGGAAACTATTAGATATAACCATTTTATACACACCATCAGTTCAATGTCATTGCCCATGACATAAAGCTGGTCCTCCATTGAGAGCTTACGGTTGAGATGTAACAGGACAAAGGAGACCCCAGGCAGACGTACCGCAGGACTGGTCAGGATACTGCCCCACAAGGCACTGTAGAAGGCCGACTGCTCCACGGCAGCAGCCACTTTTTCTAATAGAATGTTGGTCCTACAAAAAAAGGATCAAATAAAAATGATATAATACTATGCAACATAATATAATAATATGACAAGGAAATTCAACTCTATCATTTTTATTGTCAATTCTACTACACATAAAGCATGTGTAGAGAATTTAAATTTTGTGTCTCTCACACCAGATAAATAAGAAAGAGAGGAAAGCGGAGAGTTCAGCTTCTGCCTGATGGATGAAGCTGTCCTATTCAAATGAATATACTATGAAATTCAGTAGTATTTTTAAATTGGATATGGAAAAGCAACCCAACAGTGAATAATTGATCATACTTGTACATAAAAACAACATGACACTGCCTTCTAATGGCCTAAAAAACACCATTAGCCAGATAGATGGTGGTTTTGACACTCCTTACCTGTCATAGTACTCAGACCCCTCCTCTAAACCAGGAAGAACCCCAGTCAGTAATCCCTGTAGGCCTGGTTTCAGAGTCTTTCCCAGGGGCAGATAATAGGTCTCATAGAGTCCAAGAAGCACAGGTTTTACTGACATAGCAGCATTGGACAGTAAAGGGAAGAGTCCAGCACTAGATGGCATAAAAAAAACCACACGTTGTACATGAAACATAAAAAAACACTTTATAACACGGGTGTACTGGCCCCTGGTGGTGTAAAAAAGGAGCTGCAATCATTACCTGTACAGGAAAAGATCTTTTGCTAGCCTCTTGGAACCGATAATTTTGAAGATTATCTCATAGCTTTCCAAAGCTTTGCGGTGGACCCCACTCGGAAGGGCAGGATGGAGGCATTGGGCCAGCCGTTTGCCTATTGTCAGCTTTTTGGGCACCACTTGGTATTTAGCATTGTTCTGTAAAACCTGTAACAGTAAAAATAACATTTGAACAATGAGAAGGTCTGTATATGAATAAATTCAGGTCAATCAGTCAATAACTTCATAACTGCACCATTAAGGATAGGTCATATAGATAGCAAAATTAATCACATCAAAATTCTCTTTAAGAACAATCTCCTGTAAAAGCAAAGCAGCAAACTATTCATTAAAAGAAATTGATATAAATCTGAATATATTAAATATCATTTCAAGCCTCATGACATGTCTAAATGGCTAAACTTCCAAAAGGGCCTTCACAACACTGTGGAAGAAGCTCCTTCCTAGTCTCTCTGTCTGGGCCCTGAGAACTATTTAACTGAATAAGCTCAAGCCCCAGTCATAGTAAAGCTACCACGCTTTATGTAGGATGCTTAGTTAAAATATCAATATAACTACAAGACAGTTTTGATTATATTACTGGACACTTCCATATAACTAACCTTATTGAGTTTTCCCAGAGCTGAGATGAGGTCAGCCCACTCACTGGAATACTCAAAGTTCTTGAGGGCTTTGTCCACAGCGGCAACATAGTTCCTGTATTTGGAGTCACTGAGCAGCTCCACTTCCTCTGCGTTCATTCTCCTGGGTGATTTTGTGTGATGTTAATCACTCATAGACACATCACACCTGGAGAAACAAAGGAATAAACAAGTGTTATACTTGGAAATCATTATTTTCATGGGGCTTTGAAAACAATTTCCCCATCTGACAAAATAAAACAGGTTGGACACAATGGGCATAATAATCACATTCATTTTGTAACAATATGGATGTAGACATGTTGCATTTAACACAGAATCTCACAGTGGAGAAATTCACTTGTTAATAATAATGGGTAGACAAACAGTAAAAGAAAAAAACCCACCACCACCATACCACCAAACTACAAAGACAAGGCCTACGAATCTGTATACTAATACATACTATAAATGGCGATAAAGATAATCTGGTGACAGATAATGAACAGTACTGATGTGATAACAGACACTCTTATACAGGGGCCTATCAAACCAGGTGCGTTTGAGAGGAAGAGAAGTGCCAATAATAGGATCTTACGTTCATTCTTTTCGGGTTGTTGTGCTTCTTTACATGTTTTGTGCTGTTTGTTTTTGTCTCCTGTTCCTGTGTGGCACCCATTGATTGAATAAAGTAGGCGCTCACTTGAGGAGCACTTTCATTTGTCAGTAGGAACGGCGAAGGTTCTGTTTGTGTTGTAACACGTTTAGTACATAGCTACTACTTGAGATTGTCTCTGTCTATGGTTTTAGTAAACACTACGTATTCGCTGTTTGAAGTGACTGCGTATGAAACAGAGGCAACGCCAGCGTGTATGACTACAGATGATCATCAATAATAAAAACAGTCACAACTTACCTTTGTTGTATACTGGCCGTTGACTGTCACTGAACCATATTTCTTGACCAGAAACAAGTGACATCATTCGGAAAAAAGACTAGCAAACAGGCTAACGTTGGTAGCAGGTTATTAATGATGGAGATGCAGGGCCCCGGCTCCGATGTCAAACACCAATCAAAGGGGTGTTTTTCCAGATACGGGGTAAAAAACAAGAGGTTCCTGTATTATAGTCTACATGGTATAATTTGTCTTTATAAATTCCCGCTGCGTATAAACACTGGTGAGTACAACAGCTCTTTTGGCAGCGGTACAATGCAATACGATTGACAGCTCCCAGACTGCACTGCAGAGTAGCCGTTGTACGTGCCCTGCACTTCCGCGTGGACGTCATCTGTCAAGTCACCGATCATTACACCGGAAAAACAATGGGTTTAGTTTCCTTCCTTGTATTTTGGCAACAGTGTCAACAGTGCGCATGGGAATTGATTTGTGTCTTTCCCATTATGGCAAATAAATACTAAAATATAGGCTAGTTTGGTGAGCAAATATTGAACAAAGCTGCTCTGATAGTTGCCTACTGCAAGGTGTCCTAAATAATAATACAACAATAAGTTTATTAAAATAACAAATATATTTGCGTTCTTACTTTCCATTTTTGTAAATATTAAATAATTTAAAGCGTTTTTGTCCCCTATATAGCAAGTTTTTATTTTGAAATATTTTTTTCGGAAATGTTGCACTGCAACACCGTGGCTTTTACATAACCGGTAGTCACGCTGCCGCGACAGTGTGCTGCTTTGATGTGCACACATTACTCTTTTTGGCTACACATTACTACTAGTTAGTGCACAATTTGTTGCATTTTGTGAAATATTTGTGAATGAATGGAATACACTGAGATGCCAGTGAGGACATCTCGAGCTGGAGTGTTTCTGGAACTTAGGAAAAGGCTTCGAAGTGGATTACTTATTTTAAGGTAAGTTTACAGACGGAATGATTGCCCTCAAACACACTTATTTAGATTATACAGATAGGGCCTTCTGGTGGTCGGTGCAAGCATTCATGCCTATTATTATTACTTAGGCAGGCTGTTTTTGTTTTGAGTTGTTTTCATTTCATTGATGGACCAGGCAGATTGAATGAAATATAGGCAAGGCAAGGCAAATTTATTTGTAGAGCACAATTCATGCACAAGGCAATTCAAAGTGCTTCACAGTTTCATAAAATTACAAGAAAGCAGATAAAATCAATCAATAAAACAAATATAATCATTAACTAATTGCATTAAAAGTGACATTAAAAGTGAAGAGTGCAGATAAAATACTTTCAGTTGACATAATGCACAGTTGTCAAAGTTGAGGCCTGTCTCACACCTTCTGGCAGACTGTTCCAGATTTTTGTTGCATAAAACTGAAACGCAGCCTCACCATGTTTAGTCCTGACTCTGGGAACCAGCAGGAGACCACTCCCTGAGGTCCTCAGAGCCCGAGATGGTTCATATGGCACTAACATGTCAGAGATGTACTTTGGTGCTAGACCATGAAGAGACTTGTAAACAAGCAGAGCTATTTTAAAGTCTATTCTCTGAGCGACAGGAAGCCAGTGCAGAGATCTGAGCACTGGACTAATATGGTCGTATTTCCTGGTTCTAGTCAGGACTCGAGCAGCAGCGTTCTGGATGTACTGCAGCTGTTTTACAGCCCGTTTAGAGGCCAGTGAGCAGCCGTTACAGTAGTCTAACCTGCTGGAGACAAATGCATGGATTAGTCTCTCTAAGTCTGCTTTAGACACTATACTTTTGATTTTAGCAATGTTTTTCAGATGGTTAAAAGCTGCTGATATTATTGATTTAATGTGGCTGTTTAAGTTCATGTCTGAGTCCATGATTACCCCTAAATTTCT